>VURO01045816.1:0-11430 GCA_015108175.1 Pelvicachromis taeniatus | reverse complement strand
GAGACAACAACAACAACGGGAGACAACGACAACAACAGGAGACAACAACAACAATGGGAGACAACAACAACAACAGGAGACAACAACAACAACAGGAGACAACAACAACAGGAGACAACAACAACAATGGGAGACAACAACAACAGGAGACAACAACAACAACAACAGGAGACAACAACAACAGGAGACAACAACAACAACGGGAGACAACGACAACAACAGGAGACAACAACAACAACGGGAGAAACAACAACAACAGGAGAAACAACAACAACAGGAGACAACAACAACAACGGGAGACAACAACAACAACGGGAGACAACAACAACAACGGGAGACAACAACAACAACAGGAGACAACAACAACAACAGGAGACAACAACAACAACAGAAGACAACAACAACAGGAGACAACAACAACAGGAGACAACAACAACACAGGAAGGAAAACCACCAGTTACACAACGTTCAGTAAGCAGCACTCTGGAAAGCAACAGCAAGAGCTTTGAAGAGGGACCCAATGATGTGTCCAGGCGTTACTCACACACACACACACACACACACACACACACACACACACACACACACACACACACACACACACACACACACACACACACACGTGTGTATTTATATCCTGGTGGGAACATCTCATTGACATAATGCTTACCCTAACCATCAAAGATGAATGGCTAACCCTGACCCTGACCCTAACCCTAACCTAACTGTAACCCTGACACTAAAACCACGTTTTGAGTGTGAAAAATGCCTTCAGCCCTCGTGGGGACCACAACCCCGGTCCCAACGAGGGCTGTCGGTCCCCATCAGTATAGTAAATTTCAGGTTTTTGGTCCCCACGAAGATGTATATACCTGTACACACACACACCTGTAGTTTTCAGGTGGCAAACAGTGTTGTTTATGCTGCAGCTCCCCACAGATGTGACTGCACAGCGTGGTGATACACACACCACACGCACACACACACACAGCTGTCGGCTGTTCTCTCTGACGAACATCTCCCCTCCGTCCTTTCTGAGCAGCAGTAACTGTTGGCCAGCGTTCAGCTCCAGTTGTGCTCGTCTTTAGTCATCGCTGGTTCAGTTGCACAAAGAACTTCGACATAATAGCTGAGAAACCATCGCTCACAGCTGCTTTCAGAGATGCTTTTTTTATCTTTAACATCCAGGCACACGTGAAGGGGGGGGGGGGCTCTCACGTGGTGTGCTGGGGGAGCAGCACGGCAAAGAAGGACTCATCCAGGCTGGAAGAACTAATGAGGAAGGCTGGCTCTGTGGTCGGCATGAAGCTGGACACTCTGGTGACAGTGGCAGAGAAGAGGACACTAAAGACACTGCTGGACATCCTCTGCATACGGCCATCAACAACCAGAGGAGTCTGCTCAGAGACAGGCTGCTTCTCCCAAAGTCTGGGACCAACAGACTTAAACACTCCTTTGTCCCACACACCATCACACTGTTTAACTCCTCACTGGAGGGGGGGGGCAGGAGGACAAGGAGGGGGGACAACTAAGCTGTAGTGCTTTTCACTGTGCAACACTTTTATATTCGACTGTGTAACAATCACTGTGCAATACACTCACAATACATCTCATCAATGAGTATGCTCCACAGGTATTCCTGTTTATCCCTATTATATATTCTGTATTTATACATGTGTACATGTGTACATATGCTATATTTATACTTATAGTCGTACTCTCCTATTTCCCTTTATTTGGTATTCCAACTCTGTAACATGTAACTGTGACGGTGCCCACCCGGGGGATTCATACACTTTGATCTAATCTAACGTGTGCCTGGATAAAAGACCGGCACTGTCCTCCCCCCCACGCTGAGCACCGGCCCCCCACGGGGCTGAGCCCCCTCCTGTATCGTCTCTGTTCCCACGACTGCAGTTCGACCACAATAACAAATACATAACACTATACATTTACAGATGACACGCTCCAGATGCAATACTGTTCACTTGTATATAGTGCTGCCTCACCCCCCACCCCCCCACCCCTTCTCCCACATGTTTGCACTGAGTAGGAGATGCTCTGTATCTCATTGTACATCTGTATAGTGACATTCTATTCTATTCTATTCTATTCTAAAGACTACATTTATATTTAAACACAGGAGTTTAAATCAAGCCAAAATGTAATTTAATCTGCAAACTGTCAGATAAGTGTAGTGCAGAGAAATATGCATGCAGAGATATTTGTTATAAAATGCAAATACGAGAACTTCAAAAGTGAGTTTAAGTGCCGTCCCAGTAACCAAACCCTGGTACAGCTGGGTTAGACGCCCTCAGGATGGATGGATGCATGAATGGATGTGTTTACCAGGATTCGGCCACTGACTGAACACAAATTAACATACAAAAAAAATGATCATATGTAAATTATCACATGGAAATACTTTCCTGTTTAAACCGCTTAACAAAATTAAATAATACTCATTCCATGCTTTTTAGAAAGTATAGGTGTCGTGAATATAGTTTGTGAATATTTGATATAATTTGTAGTTTCAAATGTATTTCTCCACATCAACTTAAGAAAACGTAAGATTTACGTTATTTAGTTTGTATTTTGATATTTTAACAGCTGTTTGAAAATCTCATTTTGAAAATTGTGCCTGGAAGTGTAAATATATACATTTTGGACGTTTGTGTAGCTCAGGGGTCACCAACATGGCGCCCGCGGGCACCAGGTAGCCCGCAAGGACCACATGAGTCGCCCACGGGCCTGTTCTAAAAATAGCTCACTATAACAACTTACCAGTAAGCTGCCTCTGTTTTTATTTTTATTTTTTGTTGCTAATTTTTTTAAAATCACAATTGCATTGGTGTCAATTTGTTAGAGATAATATATTAAAAAAAAAGTTAATTATTAAATATTCGATCAGCGCTAGCTGGTCTCCACGGAAACAGTTGCCATAATCAGTGTCTTTACATAGATGAATATCATTAATTATTAACGATAACATATAATTAAAGTTAAATTGAGGAAATGTGTTATTTCAGAAGTGTGTGTCACACTGGGAGCCCTTCACATTAATCAGTACCCAAGAAGTAGCTCTCACTGTCACACAGGTTGGTGAGCCCTGCTGTAGACCATAGGCGATGACAATGCAAGGTTTTCACTGCCCTCCTGTGGTCAAAGTGGGGAATTGCAGCACGTTTTGACAAGAAAAGTTGAAATGGCAGATAGAGCTGCAAAGGAGGCCACAAAACATCGGGTAGTAGACCTGGCTATTAGTTTATACTGGTCATACTGGTTTGAACACGACGCTATTCATGATAGGAAACATAACACAGGGAAATGTGACTACTGTGGAGAAGAGGAAAAGATGACATATTAGACTGTCAGAAGTATCAGGTGGAGAGGAGACAACTGACCCAAAACCTCAGTAATATAAAAATTAAACTGGATCTTATTAATTTATTACAAAAATAATGTGGAAGTAAAAGTTATCGGGCCTTATTTCAGCTTTTAAAAGAGCGGGAATTACTTGGAAGGATTTTGAGGGGTTTTTTGTTGGTTTTTTTTGAGCGACGTTCCAGTCACACTCCACACCAGTTGGTGGCGGTAATGCACCAGTCAGTTCTTTGCCAACCGCCAATAAAATATGAGAAGAAGACCGCTGCTGTAACGTAGCAGGAAACAGTGCGCTTTACGGCACTTCGCACTTCCTTTCATACCGGCGCTGTGTTGGGGCAGAGCAGCGTCAGAGGAGCGACTGGATTAAAAGTCTCCGTATACTGACACAGAATTCACGGTAAGAGCAGAGAAAGCACGCACAGACGCGTGAAAGGCGGCTGCTTTTAGCAGCGTTTTCAGTCAAATGTCAGAGATTGGTGTTTACGCGCGTGACGCCCTCCACCCGGTTAGCGTAGCATTGCTAGCGTGACCACCTGGCGGTGCCTAGGGTTAGCATTAGCCACGATGAGCTAACGATGCAGAAAAAGCGGTTAAATTCTACTTTATGTCTTTTAAAACCAAAATGTACTGAGACTAAACACACAGTTGCTAACTTGGGATCAGTCAGTGTAATTATTTAATCGGCGATTGTTAGAAATTGGCTAACGAAAGCCCGTAAAGAGCCAATTTATTCGTTTTTATTATCACTGAGCTAAAAGATCAAATCAAACGATATATAATGTTCTTGGTCGTCCTAATGGTTGAAATCTTAGAATCGTGAATGTACCAGCAGTGAGGATCGGTCATTACTTTACCAACTTTAATGCAGCATCATTGGATCGACTAATCGAACTAATCGACGTCAGGCCTACAGCGCACTCGATCTGCTTTGGAGATTGTTCAGATTGGTCTTTGTTCGTCGGTTTTTAAGGACACCGAGTTAGTAGAAGATGTTTTATTTTAGCCGCAGAGCGGGTCTTTGTTGGTGGGAGCGTGCCAGATGTTATCATGAACTGCGTTCCCTCAACATAGAACCAGTTCCTTTACTCTGGTTTTTGAACTGCACCACTTAAACCTTACCGAGTAATATTTGACCCAGTTGTGACCCTCATTTGCAGCTTCCTTTGGCCCACATTTAAGCTTGACTCAGGATCAGTATGTTTACATGAATACAACCTCAGGTCCCTCTGAAGTGGAGCAGATATCCCACATTTGGGTCACTCGACATTTAAATACTGCCTGTGGTTCATGTCTGAGGGTATGCAGCCTTTGCTGTGCTACAACCGACTTCTACAGGTCAAGCTGCCCCACACTGAAATCAACCAGCACTGTGGTATCATATCCCACGGCCCCCTGGAGATTTAATTGTAGAGTAACACAGACACCCTCCACCCACAGTAATAGCTGACAAAGGTGTTGGTTACAGGCAACAGCTTAGACCGAGTGGTGTACCGCAGGATTTTATGTTAATCTTACAGCTGTAATGGCTGATTCACGAGCTGTGTCACTATGTTTTAGGCACTCGTACCAGAATAATTTCTGTTTTTGTCAGAGGAATCCAAAATCTCGAGGCAGCACGGTGGCACAGTGGTTAGCACTGTTGCCTCACAGCAAGAAGGTCCTGAGTTCAACCATCAGGCCGGGGTCTTTCTGTGTGGGGTTTGCATGTTCTCCCCGGGTACCCCGGCTTCCTCCCACAGTCCAAAGACATGCACTTAGTGGGGATAGGCTAATTGGAAATTCTAAATTGCCCATACGTGTGAATGCGGGAGTGGCTGTGAGTGCGAATGGTTGTCTGTCTATGTGTGTTAGCCATGTGATGCCGGTGTACCCCGCCTCTCGCCCCAAGACAGCTGGGATAGGCTCCAGCGCCCCCCGCCACCCTGAAAAGGATAAGCGGCTGCGGATGGATGGAATCCAACATCTCTTTGTTGATAGATGGAGGGAAATATTACAGCATGACACATTAAAAAGCACTGAAAGATAACAAAGTTTGAGAGGGGCGCATACCACAACTAACAGTCAGTTCGATCCACCACCTAAAGAAAAGAGAGCTGTAGGCTCTAATTATGCAGGAGAATGAATTGTTGTCAGTTTTACTGATCATCGGAAGCCACGATTGTAATTAAAATGAAAATCTGTTCAGCTGAAGAGTCCCGTCACTGTCATGTTGTAGTTAAAGCGCTAAATCGTGGAGTCGACTTTCAGGGGTCAGTGATGACTAGCCCACTGCGCAAGCTGATCAATGCCTGTTTCTTTTAGTGCATTGCTGAAGAAATCAGTGCTGCTCGTTGCCTGAGACCCTGTATGAGTACTATGAGTCAGCTAGACCCAGAGGCTTTGTGATGTCTCAGGTCTGACGTCTGTCCCCGTTTTCACTCCGTCTTAAGGCCATGGCGAAGTTCCACGCCCCTGTGATCCAGGACAACCCGTCCGGCTGGGGTCCTTGTGCGGTCCCGGAGAAATTCAAAGACATGCCCTACCAGCCGTTCAGCAAAGGAGATCGTCTGGGAAAGGTGTGTTATCAGTTCTTCTCTGAAAGGGGGGGGGTTGTTCATGAGTTTGGTTTTTTTACCTTGTGTGTTTTGGGTCTGACAGGTTGCAGACTGGACTGGAGCTACTTACCAAGACAAGAGATACACAAGTGAGTCATTTTACATTTAATCTAAAATACAGTTTTTAAGTGAAAACAGACGTCAAGAAAGCTGTTTTTCAGTCGAACCCGTCGTCCCCAAGTTATGTGGAAAAGTGTGTTTAAATAGAATGTGAGCAGGATTAGAGCACAGCAACCGTTTTATCACAGTTTCTTCTCTTTTATATTCTGATTTCTGAATTATTTATGTTTGTTTTGTCCACAGATAAGTACTCCTCTCAGTTTGGAGGCGGCAGTCAGTACGCCTACTTTCACGAGGAGGATGAAACCAGCTTCCAGCTGGTGGACACGGCCAAGACCCAGAAGACGGCGTACCAGAGGAACCGCATGAGGTTTGCTCAGGTACGACAGATCGTCGCCGAGTGGGTGAATGTATTTAAATCTTGTGTTTTGGGACTTTGGTAACAGGACGGTTTCTGTTTCCACAGAGGAACCTGCGCAGGGACAAAGACCGCAGGAACATGACGCAGTTCAACATGCAGACGCTGCCGAAGAGCGCCAAGCAGAAAGAGAGGTGAGAGGAGAGCACACCTGAGCACACAGGCGGTGAAATGTCACACCTTGGAGTTTGAGCGGATGCTTTTGTGTTTGCAGGGAGCGAATGCGGCTGCAGAAGAAGTTCCAAAAGCAGTTTGGTGTCCGTCAGAAATGGGACCAAAAATCCCAGGTGCTTATTCACTGTTAGGTAGAAATACTTTGTTATGTGATAATGGGAAGGTTCGTGTGTTTGTGGCTTCAGGTTGTTTGGGATGTTTTCATTTTATAAAAAACTGATCCTGGAAGTTAAATCTCAGCCCTCACTAACAGTATGAATGACATATTTGTTTCCTATAAAAGGTTACTTTTATGCCTCAGATCATGTTTAAACCCATTTTTAAAGATGATGTAATCTCAGAGGCGTGTTTGTGCCCTGGCGTGTACTTGACTTGTGTCCATGAAGGCCCAGCTGAAGCCCAGAGACTCCTCGGTGGAGGTGAGGAGTGACTGGGAGGTGAAGGAGGAGATGGACTTCCCCAGGCTGATGAAGATGAGATACATGGAGGTGTCTGACCCTCTTGACATGTAGGTGAAGCTGAGCTGCCGTTTGTAATAGATTATCGGAGGAGGAAATACAGGTGATGATGAGTTTCACTTCCCATTTCCTGCAGCGAGTGCTGTGGTGCTTTGGAGTACTACGATAAGGCCTTTGATCGAATCACCACCCGCAACGAGAAGCAGCTGAAGAGCATCAAAAGGATCTTCCACACCGTCACCACCACCGACGACCCCGTCATCCGCAAGGTACAACATGAGATGCCTGACAATGCTGTCTGAAGTCCACCTCTTTGTTTTCTTACTGGTTTCTTTATTTCCTGCCTCCAGCTGGCTAAGACTCAGGGCAATGTGTTTGCCACTGATGCCA
Organism: Pelvicachromis taeniatus; assembly: GCA_015108175.1. Taxonomy (NCBI): domain Eukaryota; kingdom Metazoa; phylum Chordata; class Actinopteri; order Cichliformes; family Cichlidae; genus Pelvicachromis; species Pelvicachromis taeniatus. Next base: position 3,949 of record VURO01045816.1, on the reverse strand, counting down.
TATTGGCCACCTTGATGTGCTGCACGCGCTCAGTCAACTCCTGGGACATCATCGTGCAGAGAGTGGGCAACAAGCTGTTCTTCGACAAGAGGGATAACTCAGACTTTGGTGAGCGACACCAGCAGCTAGTTTCACTCTGATGTTTTACACTTACACCCAGGCTTTAGCTGTCTGTGGCGCCGTTATGTTACACCCAGGCTTTAGCTGTCTGTGGCGCCGTTATGTTACACCCAGGCTTTAGCTGTCTGTGGCGCCGTTATGTTACACCCAGGCTTTAGCTGTCTGTGGCACCGTTATGTTACACTCAGGCTTTAGCTGTCTGTGGCGCCGTTATGTTACACTCGGGCTTTAGCTGTCTGTGGCACCGTTATGTTACACTCAGGCTTTAGCTGTCTGTGGCACCGTTATGTTACACTCAGGCTTTAGCTGTCTGTGGCGCCGTTATGTTACACCCAGGCTTTAGCTGTCTGTGGCGCCGTTATGTTACACCCAGGCTTTAGCTGTCTGTGGCACCGTTATATTACACTCGGGCTTTAGCTGTCTGTGGCGCCGTTATGTTTTGCGCTGGGAAAGTGTAACTACTTAAAGGAAAACAACATCTGCATTGACGCTGCTGCTAACAACCCTGAAAGGTGTTCTCATTGTGGCGGGAAAAAATGCTGCACAACATTCAGGCGAGACCGTGACTGATCTGTCAGACGTGCTGAACCGTTTACCTCCCTGATGAGGTGCTGTGGTACTGAATGCTCCCACTTCCCCTCAGATCTGCTGACTGTGAGCGAGACCGCCAACGAGCCTCCTCAGGATGAAGGCAACTCCTTCAACTCTCCCCGCAACCTGGCCATGGAGGCCACGTACATCAACCACAACTTCAGCCAGCAGTGTTTACGCATGGTACGAAGTGACGCGGTTCAGAGCACCGCCGCTTTTCTGTGCTACGCTAAGTTAGCCTTACACAAGGCCTTTGTTTTCTTTCTTTTAGGGTGGAGACCGTTACAAGTTTCCCAACTCCAACCCATTTGTGGAGGAGGATATGGACAAGAGTGAGGTGGCATCTGTAGCTTACCGGTACGTTCAGTAGCTTCAGACCAAATGTGTAATTTCTCGTCAGCAGGAGGCTGATGTGGTTCCTGCTTCCTCTCCAGCTGATGGTTTGTCTTTGTGTTAAAGGTACCGTCACTGGAAGCTCGGGGAAGACATCGATCTGATCGTCCGCTGCGAGCACGATGGCGTGATGACCGGAGCCAGCGGAGAAGTGTCCTTCATCAACGTCAAGACTCTCAACGAGTGGGACTCCAGGGTGAGGCGGGTTTAATGACGTAGCTCGTCCGTCTGTTAGTCGAGAAAATGACCCAAAATAATTAAACCTCTTCATGAGCTCAGCTTAAAATGTGTTAGATATGTGTCCTTGACCATTTTTATAAAAACTTTTTTTTTAAAAAGGAAAGAAGTTCCAAAAAACCAGAAATGTATTTTTCTTCACACGCGTCCACAAACTGCTCAATTCTGTATTTCACATTAACCACTAGATGGCAGCAAAAGTAGCGCTTCAGTGCGTCTGAACCCAGAGGCCATGATGGGTTGCTGCGGTTGTGGGTTGAGCCTACTGTTGGCGACCAGCTCACACAGAACACAGTGTGTGTGTTCATCTCAGCAGACACATCAGACTGATGTCTGTAAAGTTTGAGACGTGGTGACACGCTGCTGTAGTGAACGCAGGCTTGTTTGTTTTTAAATACAGATTCTTTTAATGTTATGAAGATGGGACGACTGAAGGTGAAATGTACCCACAAAAGGGCACTAGAGCCAGGCCTCTGTTCACGGGCTTTAGCTGAGTATTTGCTGTTGTGTTTATAAGCCGACTTGTCTTGTCCTGTAGTATTGTAACGGTGTGGACTGGCGTCAGAAGCTGGACTCGCAGAGAGGAGCCGTCTTGGCCACCGAGCTGAAGAATAACAGCTACAAACTGGCCCGCTGGACCTGCTGTGCCATGCTGGCTGGGTCTGAGTACCTGAAACTGGGGTGAGGAGCGAGATTGTGATTCTGCGTGTGAAAGAAGAGGAGGCTAATTTAAATATTAAGATGCAGATGAAGGTTTTTCTGTTAGCGTTCGGTGATTGTGATGAGGGATCCAGTTCCTTGTTGCAGCGCTCGTAGGCCGAGACGGTAAGCCGGACTGACTGACTGCATCGCTCTGGTCTCTCCAGGTACGTGTCTCGGTACCACGTGAAGGACTCGGCTCGCCACGTCATCCTGGGCACCCAGCAGTTCAAACCCAACGAATTTGCCAGCCAGATCAACCTGAGCATGGAGAACGCCTGGGGAATCCTGCGCTGCGTTATCGACATCTGCCTCAAGCTGGACGAGGGCAAGTACCTGATCCTGAAGGACCCGAACAAGGTGAGCCGGCTGGGAGAGCAGAGGAGCTGAGAGGCAGCTGGGAGGTGTCCGAGCTCACACTCTGTTTCTCATCTACAGCAAGTGATCCGCGTGTACAGCCTGCCCGATGGGACCTTCAGCTCCGATGAAGATGAGGAGGAGGAGGAGGACGAAGAGGAGGAGGATGAAGAAGGTATGGTTTAGCTGCTATTTTAAATAAAGGTTGAAGTAAAGCTCGTGTGGGAAGCACAGGTTGTTCCAGTTTAACGTGCTGGTGCGTCGCTGGTGCGTCGCTGGTGTTATCGGTGAGTACAGTCGCCGGATTTCTTCAGGTGCGAACGTCCCAGCTGGGGTGGACCTGACCAGCTGATGGTGCTGCTGCCTCATTGGTCAGCCCCACAAATGCCAGTTGATTAAGAATTAATATTTTTAACTGGATTGTAGTACATGGTACGTTTTGTCACTTTTAGCTCGTTTTGGTTTTTTACCTTTATTATTCAATAAGTGACATCATCACATCCGTACTGGACCCCAGACTGCATGCTTAGTTATGAGAAAACGGATATAAAAGCTGTAAAAATACAAGAAACTGTTGGATTTAAAAAAAAAAAAAATGTTATCACATTTTCCTCGAGTCTGTTTCTGGGGCCGAAGGTCTTTTTCTCTCCAGCGGCTCCTCTTTGCTGTTTTGACAGGAAACAGGATGTTTATGAAGTTGACCAGTTGGTTATTTTTTAACATAAATTGTTATGATTGCTGTGATTCTTTTCATCACGTGAAATTCTGGAGTCACAAGAAGTTCCTCAAAGGAAAGAAACAAAACGTAGCCTGTAACCTCACAGAAACATTTTAATGGGTTTTTAACAGCTTATCTTTCAAACGCTATAAATGAAATAATTAAATCCAGGATGAGGAAATGCATTTATCTGCACATTCTGGTTTTTTTAATATAAATAAATAAATAGCAAGGTTTGTGTGTCTTTGGATTGTGAGTGTTCATATATCAGATTTTTCTTGCGTTTATGTTTAACTTGTTTCGTTTCAGATGATGATAATTGAAGTGTGGCGTCGGCTTGAGTGATCAAGGCAGCCTCGATCCTTCAGAGAAACAAGTGAATTCCTTTTGACATTCAATAAAGGCACCGGCAGATCACACAACTACTTTTAATGTCTTGTGTTTTATTTCCTGTGCTGTTCAAACATGTATCATAAAGCATTTTATAGCTGAGCACAAAAACTGCTTGCTCGTGGGCAGAATAGTCCCAAGATGCTTGGAATAAACCTTTATTCAAATATATATATACAGTTTAGAAGTTCTTTAGTGTACCGTATTTTCCGGACTACAGAGCGCACCTGAATATTAGCTGCACAACTTGAAATTATGAAAAAATCATATTTTGTTCATACATTAGCCGCACCAGACTAAAAGCTGCAGGTGCGCTAGCGAGCGGGCTAGTAGCGCTAGCCAGCGGGCTAGTAGCGCTAGCCAGCGGGCTAGTAGCGCTAGCCAGCGGGCTAATAGCGCTAGCCAGCGGGCTAGTTGCTAGTAGCAGCGTTGCACGGCCCGCCT
>VURO01045815.1:5412-21150 GCA_015108175.1 Pelvicachromis taeniatus | reverse complement strand
CTGCACACAGTTGCTCTGCACACAGTTGCTCTGCACACTGTTGCTCTGCACACTGTTGCTCTGCACACTGTTGCTCTGCACACAGTTGCTCTGCACACTGTTGCTCTGCACACTGTTACTCTGCACACTGTTACTCTGCACACAGTTACTCTGCACACAGTTACTCTGCACACTGTTGCTCTGCACACTGTTGCTCTGCACAGTTACTCTGCACACTGTTTATCATTTCTTAAATTTGTTTATCTGCACATTCTTTTTTTTTCATTTACAATTTCTTTATGTTCAATTTTACAGCATTTTTTTTACTGTACATTTTCTAATTTTAAATTTGTGTATTCTGTAAATTTCTTGCTAGTTTACTTTAATGTCTATGTTTAGTTTTTTTATGGCCGGGCATTTCGCCGCATGTCGAACTATGTATGATTGTGTATGTGACAAATAAAATTTGAATTTGAACAGAAACATGACGGCGCTGATGGAGATCAGGTAGCAGGAGAGAAGGACCAAGGTGCCATGCTTTTATACACGTGCGCCAATCCTTCAGCAACCAGTCAGCACTTAGAACAAAGGAGAGAGAGAACGAGAGAGAGCAGGTTAATGAGGAGAACAACAAAACGCCCAGCGAGACGGTGAGTGGACCAACGTCCTGAGGTATGATGGAGATCAGCTGCTGGTGGCAGAACCTCCGCCCAAACCTGCAGCAGTATTAACTATTAGCATCAGATTCAGTGTTACAAACATGCAGTGCAGGTCCAGTCATGGTGCTCTGAATCTGCAGAAGCAACTAGAAGAAGTTGGATCATAAAGAGATGTTTGAAAGTCCAGTAACTGCATGATGTTTAACGCAGTAACATCAAAAAATCCTCGTGGGCCAAAAAAATCTTGATCATGAGGCAATTTGGGGAATTTTACCGACTTGGAAACGGAAATGAGCTCAAGTGAGAAGCTGCTCCGTCTGACTCGGTGGCCATGTTGGAAAACAGGCTGAAAGGATTGTTAATAATTTAATGAGGCCTGATGTATCGCGCACTGACCTTTATCACGTCGTTCGGAGAATCTGGTTTATGACGAGTGTGTCTGATGCTGCCGTTATCGCTGGCTGTAATATCCTGTGCTGTACATTAGCTGCAGTGCTGAATTTCATAACACAATTAGATAAACTGTTTATTTGATGGATTTTAAATACACGATTTATCTAAATGTATTTCAGAGGAGCACATAAATGTGCTCAGATGAGTGTCGGTAAAGACCTGACGCCGTGTTCCCGGCTCTGCGTTGGCGATGATGTCATCTTCATGTGTCGCGTGAATGGACACAAGCACATAATGTTCAGCAGAGCCAACGCCGCTGCATCTGAGTTTCCTCCAGGCACCCTGATGGATGCTATCAGTCAGAAACACGCAAAGTGGCGTGCACAAAATAAGTCTGCACAGAGGAAACACGGGTCAGTGGGGGTCAGGTGTGACGTTTGCAAACCTGGCGTCGTTCAGTGAGGCGAGCAGCTTCGGTCTGCGAGGATGAAGCAGACACAGCTGAGGTCTGGAGGAGTGTCCGTGTGCGGAGACTCGCCGGGAGCCGTACGTCACCTGAAAGCGCTCACAGTCATGGACGTTTAAAAACTGCTGCGGCGGCACGCGTCGGTGCCTTTTTCAGTTCATCGTGCACCGCCCACGTTTGTAACCTTTGAGTCTGTGCATCATCTCACACACTGGGTCACTTTATGAGTTGCTGTTATGGGGCCGTGCTGATGGGTGACCAGCGTGTCAGCGGGTTCGCCTCAGCCGTGTCCCGACATGTTGGCGGCTGATCCTTCGAGTTTCGGGCTCATTCCTTGGAGCAGCTCTCTCAGAGTCGTGTTTCTCCGGCTCGTGCTGTAGTGGCGCGTCATTCAGGGTCTCTTACACAGACAGCGTCGTCCTCACGGGCGCTCCGCAGGGTCACTCTGACCGGAGCCTGCTGCCACTGGCTGCAGTTCAACGGGCCGAGCAGAGCAGCCGCACACGGCTGCCACAGCCTGAAACACTTCAGTCAATCATTATAGAAGGAAATGTCAAACCTGATGCTCCACGTGCTGCAGAGCGCGATGAGGATCGAGTGGGAGGTTGATAAAGTCCTGTAAAGGTTGTTGTGAAGACAGTGCTTTACTTCCTGTTTGCTACAAACTTCATTTAATGTGGTTGGACGCAGGAGAGGTCACGCTCATTTCAAATGGAGAAAACAAAAACCGGCTGTTTGCGTTTCCACAAAATGTCCAAAAATGGTGAGGAGAAAAAAGCTTTCCCGTGTTGTTGGTCCCATTGTGTGCAGTGTGTCGGGTATTATTGTGATGAGCGATTAGACGGTTGTGCCATCAGAGGTAACAAAAATGACAATTAGACACAAAAACTGGCAGAAGCGGGAGGATAATAACGAAGCATAATGAAGCCAGCGGGGTTAAAGAGAGAGTCACACAGAGACACAGAGGCATCGATCGGGGCAGCCAGAGTTCACCAAAAGTACAAAAGGGGAAAGAAAAGAGCGCGGAGGGCAGAAGAGGAGACGCCAGGGGCAGGAGCGGGGGCGGGGGGGTCCACTGTGGGAGACTGAGGGTATTTATTTTAGGTGAACCTCAGATGCTCCGCCCGACAACCTCACTCACGCCGCCAGACGTTTCATGACCAGCTGCTAGAAACTGGTCCAGCACCAGTGTGTGTGTGTGTGTGTGTGTGTGTGTGTGTGTGTGTGTGTGTGTGTGTGTGTGTGTGTGTGTGTGTGTGTGTGTGTGTGTGTGAGAGAGAGAATCAACCTGCTGGTTACATTTGATGGTTCTGGTCACACAGATGGTGAACGGGTAACATTAAAGCTCCTCTTTAGACTTTCTGCTGCTCTCCCAGTACCGACACAGCGCCTCACACACACCTACACACACACACGGTGGACAGTGTTGGGCGCTCACTGACTTAGACATGCCGACTGTTCAGATGACCACATACGTGCACATGTATTTGTTTACAGCCTGTGTGTTATCCTCCACGACGGCCTTCAGAAGCTGGCTGTGACCCGACATCAGAAAAAGCCGCCACGTGAAACGCGGTCGACATAAAGTGGCCCGAGCTCATCCACGCGTGTTCTTACAGACCTGCACAAACAGCGCCGACGAAGAGCGCCGAGCTCAACCAATCACGTGGCTGGGACAGAGGACGCGCACGTGTTTGGGCTGCGACGCCCAGCACACACCTGAGCGTCAGCGCCACGATTACGCGTTTCCTGTTTGGCTCTATTTCAAACATTTGCACACACAAAAACAACACTTTGACTTTTTCGTATTGATCGTTACTTTATGTCTTTATCTCCACATTTGATGGTGCTCGACTTCTGATACAGATTTAGACCTTTTTATAACAGCAGGATAAAGAAACCTCTTTGCTCATCAGTGGCCGGATTTATATCATGATCTTTATCGAGAGCAACGTGAAACAAATGTCACGATGTTGGCAATCGTATTTATTTATCAGATTTCATTAAATGCAAGCTTAATGTGCTTAACACAGAGGATGAACCCATAGAAAACTGTGTGAGGCAGTGAAGACAGACAAAGAATTACTGAGTGCAGGGCTGCGTGAATGAAAGTGTTTCTAAACGTGTGCATATCCACGTGACGTCATGTCTGCTGTCATCTGTCATGCACTGACATATTTGTGGGGGTCTCTGTCTCGTCGGTCTCTCTGAATGTGACGATTTTCCCCGACTTCGGGAATCAGCCAACAATTCAAAGCTTTGTCTGCAGGATTAAGAACTCTGACACAAAACGAGTGAAACGACAGGAAAGAGTAGAAAGTAAGAGTGTCGGATAAGTGTTCGCACACTCGTCCTTCCTGCACACTGCTGCAATCAGCAGCTGTTACAACATCTGTACAAGGTTAAAGTCGGGACACTGACAACGCTGCTCACACAGCATTGTGTTAAGATCCTCAGCGCACTACACATGTACAAAGTTCTTCTTCTACACGTCATCCTGACACAAACATCTGCTACGCTCTCACTGAACTGAGAGCTTGAACCTTCATCTCCTGCTGTAAGATGTCAGTCACACCGTCCAGCATCAACATCTGGACCGGCAGAGCGCACCACTCACAGAATATCCCAGAAAAGATGAGCTGCCATACTTCCACCACCACAGAGTGACCCTCACTGCTCTTAGCACAAACACCTAAAGCTCAGCAAGAGCAGCAGCTGGAGCTCAAACGTGACGATGAGGTGGGTAGGGTCTCTGAGTGAGGTGGGTAGGGTCTCCGAGTCTACACTCGGTCCTCTGAGGGACTACAACCTCCCAGCAAAGCTTAAAGTAAGAAGAGAAGCTGGTGAGGAGAAGACTGCTTGCTGGAAATGACACCGTCTAATCATCGTGAGGAGAAAGGCTGAACGGGAAGGGAACCAGCCAGTCTGCGCGGCCCTGCGCTGACGGCTGACCCGAGGAGGAGCCCGGTCACGCCGACACCAGCACTCCAAACCTGCACCTTTGATCGAGTCGTGCCAATCCCCCGCAGAGCCATAAACGTTACACAGTAACGATGATAACAGCAGAGTGAGCAGAAGGGAAAACAGCCAAGTTTGACAAGAGTGAAGGGGCCAGCCTGACCCAGTGTGCGCACGGGGGGGCCTTTAAAAACACCCTCTGCTCAGGTGAGCGTGTCACCCCAGGATCAACCCAACAAAGCACGCGAATCCAAACGGACCCACGCTCAGAACCAACAATCAGGGACACGCAGTTCACACGCGCTCACTTACAGGATCCGGTCCCGCTGCACTCACAGTCCGTCACCGAGCAGTGTCCGCAGACAGGTGAGTAATTCACGCTGAGTGATCACGTCCGCGTTTCACACGGAAACTCGCAGAAATCTGAGCGTGATTTCACGGCCGAACAGCTCCGACCCCCTCACACACGTCATCCCCGCGCGCTCCCTCCCAGTGCGCGCGGAGGTCACGGAAGAACACGTCGAGACGTTTCACTCACCGTTCCTGCGCGAGCATGTCACCACATCCCCACGAGTCACGGCCACTTTGCTCCACTCCGAGCTCACTGCCACGAGCACCGAGGAGCGCAGACACGCGGGGGCGCGCAAAGACGGCGATGCGCGTCCGCAGGTGACGACGCGGAGAGCCGGAGAAAGGTCCAGACAGGTGGAGGAGGCGAGGAGGAGGCTGGAGAAGTGCGCGCAGTCGGAGCTGAACTCAGACATCCACCCGCTCCACCCGCTGCGCTCTGGTCCCTCCTCCTCAGCCCTCAGCCGAGGGAAGCCTGCCCCCCACCCACACCCCCACCTCCGTCACTTGACAAACGTGATCCGTTTGGTCGTTCCTGATGACGTGATCAGGAGAGAGAGAGAGAGACCAAGCCTGACCTTGACCTCACATGATCCTTACGGTTCAGGGGTCATAGTGGGACCGACTACGATGTGATCATTGTTGTTATTACAGAGTAATGTTTCTTATTCCGTGGGTTCTTTCCGTGTCTGTGGACAGTCTGTAAACAACGAACAAAGGCAGAAACACAGTTTAAAGTTTACATTATTATCACGTTGACGGTCAGATCAATAGACTGACCTGCCAAAGGTCAAAGGTTTCACATCTTCAATATTTTTATGTGCTGGCATCACAGCACGCGTGGAAGAATCATAGTTTCTAAGTTACCCACCAATGAATCATGACGTCGAAGGCGTCGGTGCACGGACGCACGCAGAGCCTGCCGGGTGGAGGCGACAATCCGGTCGGGTGGCTGCGCTTTTTTGGACTTTGTTCCGTAGAACGATGGAGGCTCTCGTGTCACTTTCAAATGATGCAAATGAGCACCGACAGCGATCAGTGCGAGGTTCACAGAGCTGAGCATCAGGCAGCAGTCAGCCCGCCGCGCGGCGGAGCAGCTGTGAGCGCAGCGGGGCTTTGTGAGGAAACAGCACGTTACACGTTACAATGGAAGCGCTGCTCAGCAGCAGGTCTGAGTACGGCCTCATCCGCATTTTCATGGCTCACTACATCACTGACTCTGACGGAATCTGTCTGCACAGGTCACCAACGCGTTTGGATTGTCAGTGAAACTCTCACAATGATCGTTCTTTTATTTACACTCTTTCGTTGGCTTTAAACGACTCTTGGCTTTCAGGCGGCGTTTCCGGGGAAACGCGCGGCAGCATCATGTTTCAGATTTGAATTATGTGACCTCCACATCATGAACCCTCTGCTCTTCAACACAGACCACTTTAAATGGCGTCTTTAACCTCTCACTGATTTCATATCCTGTCAACGTGTTAATTGTTTGATGAATGGGTCATTTTAACGTCTCTGTTTAGTGATTTTGTTATTATTGTTGTTAAAATAGATTTGAAACTGTGCAGTGAGGACAGAAAATCAGCATCTTACTATACTTGATGGGACCAACAGTCACTCGTGGGGACAAAATGCCGTCCTGGTGAGTTGGAAGGCTGCTGTTAGTGTTGGGCAATGCATGAGAATTATAATAATAAAGCATCTGAAGCTCAGGCCTCCCTCTTCCAGCCACTCCATCCAGCTCTTCTGGGGGACACCGAGATGTCCCCAAACCAGCCGAACACACCAAGCATGTCCCGGCTCTGCTTCGAGGTCTCCTCCCAGGTAGAAACGCCTGAAGCAGCTCACCTGCAGGTGGAGGGAAAACTCGACAAGCACGTCACGTGAGAGCGGCGGGCCTCTACAACCACGCACATCTTTTTCTCATGTGTCAAACTTTCCGGATACTGTGGGGCAACGATTTGTACCTTCAGGCCAGACTGTAATTAACAATAACACTACAGCCCACGACAAAGATCATCCTTCTGGGTCTGTCAAGATTTGATGAGCGGCGTCTGGTGCGCGACAGCTGGATAGGTGGCCCGAGGCCACGCCGAGGTCCCGCCCACTATTTATTCAGCGGAGATGGTAAACAGTGATGAGAACGTGGAAAGAAAAGATGCCCACACGGCCGTCCGCTCACTCTGAGTCGGCGTGTGAAGAGCTGGAGTTACGCTCTGTGTGCGCTCACACTGGGCTGAGCCACAAACACATGCTGGTCCTCACATCCTGCTCACAGGCTGCCTCTGACTTTGAACTGCTGACCCAGTTTGTTTGTGGAGGCTTTATTAACGGTGCTTTAGCCCCGCCCAGTTTAGAAACTCATCACATACCTGCCTGCAGCAGCAGGATGAGCAGCGCTGTGGTCTCAAACAGGAAGGCAGGTAAGGAGCCAGACGAGAGCACCTGCATGCGTCCAAAACGTCACCATCATCCAGGAGACAGCGACGCTCGTTTTAGGAGGACAGCGTCTCGTTCTGCTGTCTCCACAGATCATCTCTGAGCATGTCATCATCATCATCATCCATTAACTGCCATCCTGGGTCAAGATTAGACGTCATGAAGGCAGACTGACGCCTTCCTACGTGAAGCTCCAGTTTATTCTACACACAGCTTTGATTCACTGCAGCTTATGATTGAACCTCTTTGGTTACGACTGCGTCAGCCTGACGCACGAACGTCACATCAAACTGAAGTAAAAGTCTGCATCATTGCTGGAGGATGATGCATAAAACTAATTTAACAATTCTGTAATCAAATATTTCTTTCATGTTAAAGCTACATTTCAAAATAAGACACAGAGTCAGATCACAGTTTGAAAGGTTTCCATCGAAACAGTCAGGCTGAGGAGAGGCAGGTACGTGCGGACAAGCACAGGTTCCACACAAGCTTCCCTCCACACAGGTGTTCTCCACACGGAATGTCTCTGTGACTGTGGAGACGAGGGCTGGAGGAGGCCGATGGAGACGGCAGGTAGGCACAGAGAGAACCAAGAGGCAGCAGAGGGAGACGCAGACTGATCACTCACATGAGGAGGAAGCAGAACACTAACCCAAGACGAGTGTTCCCATGACGAGAGGCATCACGAGCACTGGATACTCTGATCACATATCACGAGTATCTGAGGGCGACCTCGTGCTGGTTTCAGCAGGTAACTGGGTTCATTAAAGTGCTATTTTCTTCAGCAGTTTAATATCTCCTGCTGTTGTTGATGGTTTTAATCAAAATCCCTGTGATGAAAATCACATGATGCTGTGCATCATGGTGTGAACGTGCTCTGCAGTTTGTGTTTAAGCACTCGTGCACCAACATCAGCAGGGAGACCGGTCCTTACCTCCACGCCGATGGAGAAGCTCCGACTGCTGTCGGTGTGCGAGGTGAACCCAGAGCCTGGAGAAGACGATCCACGCCAACACGAAGGGACTAGAAGCTGTGAAGGCGCTGCAGAGAGCAACTGTCTCCAGACCACGTGGAGCTCGGTGTCTGTGGTCGGCTGTAATGGCTTCCTGTGGTCACCGTTCCTCTCTTACCTCATGTCACGGTGTCGTGATGTCTGGCCTTTTTCCTCTTACCCGCGTTATTTCCTGCTTCCTGTGCCATCCAGAGGGGCGCGCCTCGTCTAGGTGCAGACGACTGCAGTCATTAATGATGTATGCTTCACCCAGATTCCAGCCTCTATCAGTTAAAAGGAAACTTTTTACGATCCAGCCTGCACAATCACTAACTTATCTGCTGTCTGCAGATATAACAGCTATTTTTAAAGCATCGTGACCAAGTGTGAGCGCTGTGGTCTCGTCTTATTGACGCGTTCTGTGGGCAGGTCCAGCTCATCTGAAGGACATAAAGAAAAAGTAGGAAAACGAAAAAAAAAAGCCTCTGGAGATGAAAAGGTTTGTTGTGTTCCCTTAAAGATGACTGTACCCCCTCCATGGGGCACGAGGGGTCACTGAGCGCTTTCATAAATATTAGTAACGGAGACCAGACATCACAGAGACTTTGGCCTGACGTGGCAGCTGCTGCCTTCCACCATCGACGCACGTCGAGAGGGAGGATGTTTGGGACGAAACATGTCCACCGACGTGTAGAGTCAAGAAGCAGTGAAGCCGCTCTGTCTACACGTGGAGCCCCCACGCTGCACTCAGACACCCCCTGTTTGGGTTTCGCTTCATTTTTAAACAACAGCGAGCTGCCTTGTGAGGTCGTCGCTGTCACTGGGCTTGTTGCTGGCCTGGGGGGGTCAGCAGGCACCAAAGTGGTTATGCTTTGGAAATACTGCAGTTATACGTTTTACTCTCATGCATGCAGAGTGAGCTGCATGCATGAGAGACGAGCTCTGTGATAAAGGAGGCAGTGCTGAGGCAGGGCTGGGGAACTGCAGGCCTCGAGGGCCGGCGTCCTGCAGGTTTTAGACCTCACCCTGGGTCAGCACACCTGAATCACATGATGAGTTCATCAGCAGGCCTCTGGAGAACTTCAGGACATGTTCAGGAGGTCATTTAGCCTTTTTACATCAGCTGTGTTGGATCAAGGACACGTCTAACGCCTGCAGGCCCTTGAGGCCTGGAGCTCCCCACCCCTGGAGCTCCCCACCCCTGGAGCCCCCCACCCCTGGAGCTCCCCACCCCTGTGCTCCAGTTTCAAAACCACGTCAGCATGTGGCCTTCCTCTCTGTGTATGAATGCTTTGGCTGAAGTCAAAATGTGAATATATCGTTTCACGAGCATCAAACACGTGCACTGTGCACCATGGCAGCCTTTGCCTTCTCCATCCACCTCTGGCTGCTTCAGCCTGTGTTGGTGCTGCTGCTGAAGATGAAATTCATATCTGTGACCCGGCTGTGATGCAGACCACGAGCTGGCTGGCTGTGGTCCATTTCACTGACATGACCTGTCATTTCACGCCAGCGTTGCTACGACAGGTTTGAAGGTTGTGAGTGGCTCTCTGCTAATAAGCACTCAGCACAAGTTAGCTTCAGGCGGGATGAATATTTCAGAAGAAGAGCTTTATCCAGTTTCCTTCATCTGACTGTACATAATGGATAGTTTAAACACACGCACACATGCACACGCACACATGCACACACTTCAGCCTCTGTGTGAAACACACCGATCCAGTTATTAATGAAGGACACTCAGTTAGGAGTCCGCAGCACTCTGTGATGCCATAATCGTTATCATTGCCATCTCCATGCAAACATTTTCTAATCTGCCATAAACATGAAGTCTTTGGTCTTTACACGGGTCTAAAGGTCCATCAGGTAACCTCTGATTGGCTCAGCCCAGCGAGAGCTGCAAGTCAAGAGTTTATGGAGGGCATGGATCAGAGATCAGTGTGACTAATTCAGTTCAGTTCAATGTTATTTATATAGCGCCAAATCACAACAACCGTCGCCTCAAGGCGCTTTACATTGTAAGGTAGACCCTACAATAATACATACAGTGAAAAACCCAACAATCATATGACCCCCTATGAGCAAGCACTTTGGCGACAGTGGGAAGGAAAAACTCCCTTTTAACAGGAAGAAACCTCCGGCAGAACCAGGCTCAGGGAGGGGCGGGGCCATCTGCTGTGACCGGTTGGGGTGAAAGAAGGAAGACAGGATAGAGACATGCTGTGGAAGAGAGCCAGAGATTAATAACAAGTATGGTTGAATGCAGGGAGATCTATTAACACATGGTGAATGAGAAAGGAAAAACTCAATGCATCATGGGAGTCCCCCAGCAGTCTGAACCTATCACAGCATCACTAAGGGAGGATTCAGGGTCACCTGATCCAGCCCTAACTATATGCTAATATAGCTAATATGCTAACTAATCATCCAGAAGGTCAAAGAAATTCACCAGTTCATCCTTAATCAAAGTCTGAGGCTATCGCTTATGTCACAGTCTCAGGGCGCCAAACTGGCCGACGCCCTTCACCAAAGAAGGATTCTTCAGACCTGTGTGTGACTGTCATGGTCCAGATAACCGCCCGGCGTCGCATCATGACCCTCAGCGGGCTCCGTGGCCACGTTGACATATGTGTGCTGGGGTTCCCGGGAGCTTGAGTCTTGTCAGATGCTGCTTTCGGCAGTTATTCCTGCTTCGTCCTCGCTGTGGTTCTTTGGTTCTGCAGTCGTCGTATCCAGAGAAAAGCCGTGACGCTGGAAGCAGAAGCGTGATGGGTAGTGACAGTCGCCTCTCAGTGATGCTGTTCCCTCGTGCGTCCCAAGCACACATTTATAATGGCGTCACTGTCAGTGCAGGGTCTCTGTGGAGATGATTGTGCTCATGTCGTTTCTTCTTCACTGTCAGCACGCAGGCCCACATTAAAGTGTGTGCAGGTGTTTCCATTCCCTCAGATTTCAGCACGTCTGCCTGTTCTTCCTGGGTGAAAACGCCGGTTGTCATCATTTGGAGCCGTGTGGGAATGTGAGCGAGCGGCGAGCTGAGGTTAGGACCGTGGCACAGGAGCAGCATCGCTGTCTGTCCGGGTGCACTGTCAGTGTGTGATGATGATGATGATGATGATGTCTCATTACTGGTCTCTGCCACTGGTTCTACTTCCTTCATGTTATTTGTGTTCAGTCTGACAGCCTGATGGAAAACATCTTTATTTCAAACACACACACACACACTCACTCACTCGTGCATGTGCACACGCACACACACACACACCACATATACGCGCATGCACGCGCGCGCACACACACGCTCACACACACACTCACTCGTGCATGTGCACACGCACACACACACACCACATATACGCGCGCTGACCTGGAGCGTTGGTGTGCGCTCCAGGTCAGGTGGAGCGCACACATCCGTGGGGATTTACACCAGCAGCGGGCGGAGTTCAGAGCTCTGCCCGTTCGGGGTAAGTCTCGGCCCGTTACCCCCACTGACCCCCATGAGTCCATTAAGGAGAGTGACTGCTGCTGTCTCTCTTTCCTTTTAGCGGCCCTCGAGTGCCGGCTGGAGCGAGGGCCTGTGAAGCGCCGCCGCCTGGAGTCCCTCAGCAGACTTTTATTGTTTTTTATTTATTCAGCTGCTTGTTTACATTTTTAATGTTGTGGTTTCCCTGGCCAGGAGTGTTTTAATGTTTTATGCTGTATATTAAATTATGTTCTTAGATTAAATTATATGTTTTAACCTGACGCAAGTTTTAGATTCTTTCTCACTGCTCCGCCTCCACCTTTGTTTATTCCCTTTTTAAAAAGGCTCTCCCTCTGTTAACTCTAACTACACCTGTGTGCTGCGCATGCACAGGCTGTGCTGTTTACACATTAATAAATGAAAGCTGCACAGATCTGCAGCTCGCATTGAAACAAACGACCATCATTTGTCCCCCAGATGAATGCGATGCTGTAAACGTGGTGACGTCATCGCTGAGCCTGACTCTGCTGCACACGCCCACTTTTACTGGACATTTGTTTTGTGAGCCGCGCAGAGGCGACCTGCCGCTGTCTCCGGGTCATCATCCTGCTGCATAAGTGCTGCTGAGCTTCTGTTATCCACATGTTTGTCAGCTGATGTGAGACGAGCATTTGTGATCTTCTTGGTCAGCGGTGGTTTCCTCCTTGGCCATTTTTGCCCCACCTCTTCCTTATTGTTGAATCATGACCTCTGACCTTAACTTGTTATTGTCGGGTCTACCTTACAATATAAAGCGCATTGAGGCGACTGTTGTTGTGATTTCGCTGTGTAAATAACACTGAACTGAGCCGAGCCGACCATGGCCTGCAGGTCTTTAGATGCTGTTCAGGGTTCTTCTGTGACCCCTTGGATGTGACCTCCTGGATGTGACCCCCTGGGTGTGACCTCCCCGATGTGACCTCCCGGGTGTGACCTCCCCGATGTGACCTCCCGGGTGTGACCTTGGATGTGACCCCCTGGATGTGACCCCTTGGATGTGACCCCCTGGATGTGACCCCTTGGATGTGACCTCCTGGATGTGACCTCCTGGGTGTGACCTTGGATGTGACCTCTTGGATGTGACCCCCTGGATGTGACCCCCTGGATGTGACCTCCTGGATGTGACCTCCTGGATGTGACCTCCTGGATGTGACCTCCTGGATGTGACCCTGGATGTGACCTCCCGGATGTGACCTCCTGGGTGTGACCTCCCCGATGTGACCTCCCGGATGTGACCTCCCGGATGTGACGACCCTGGATGTGACGACCCTGGATGTGACGACCCTGGATGTGACCTCCCTGGATGTGACCTCCCTGGATGTGACCTCCTGGACGTGACCTCCCGGATGTGACCTCCTGGGCGTAACCCTGGATGTGACCTCCCGGACGTGACCTCCCGGACGTGACCTCCTGGATGTGACGACCCGGATGTGACACCCTGGATGCGACGACCCTGGACGTGACCTCCTGGATGTGACGACCCGGATGTGACACCCTGGATGTGACGACCCTGGATGTGACCTCCTGGATGTGACGACCCTGGATGTGACCTCCTGGATGTGTAAATGAGAACGCTGCAGTGACAAACACCAACCTGATCGATGAGCACATATTTGATTTCTTTGTGTTTGATGACAGAAGACATAGGAACACTCTGCAGCTGTGATCGTGTCTGTGATGCAGCTGCTTTTCTCTGCACTCATGTCACAGTTTAACATGCTGCCACTGTTTGCATTCACTGTGCTCTGGATCATTAATAACTCTGTGGATTTTTACACATGCATGTCCGACTTGTTTCATTCTGCATTTTCTGTTGTGGTTGAAACTGTGGCTGCAGAGAAACAGCAGGAATCTGACTGTGTTTGATTATTGCAGCAATCAAGAAAGTCAGAAACAAGACGCTGAGACACAACAAGTGTGTCGGCTGGATCAGCACACAACAAGTGTGTCGGCTGGATCAGCACACAACAAGTGTCTCAGGGGACAATAAGGAGGGAGTCTTTCTGGGATCTCTTCCTTTTAGTCTCGGTTTTTGAAACTGCTCCTTTATTCATCACGCCGCCTCGCTCTTTGTTCTGCTCGCTTTCTGAAATGAAAGCTCGCGTCACGCCAACTCTTCCTCGCTCCTTTGTTAGCTTCACCTTTTTATTCCCAGCAGGGGCAGAGTGAAGCGAGTGTTTCCCACTTCTCCCCACTGTTCTCTGCACAGAGCAGGAAGGATTCGTGCTCAGCTTTCGGACTTTTAAATGTTTGCTTTTAAAATACGAGATTATTATAAATGTGGTGCAGAGTGAAACAGATGAATTTATTTAAAGTGGAAGATTATTCACTCGTTTTTCACAGCTCGTGCCTTTTATTATATTCTCTGGGTGCCGCTGACTGTCTGTGTTTTTGGGAACTACAAGCAGAGATGCAGCTCAAAACTGAGGAAGCTGCCAGAATTTTATGCAAACTTGTTGCCTTAAAGAGGATGCGGTTAGAGCAACGTGCTCCGTGGACGTGCACGTGAGTGGATGATGCAGCTGACACGTGTGTTGACATGAATCAGCTCACCTGGCTGCAGGTCAGCTGATCTGAGACTCAGATCAATGAACACAGGACACAAGACCTCTTCAAAGTGAAACAGGAACCATGAGACGCACACGTGACCTGAACCTGACAACAAGAGAACACACGACACACACGAAACATGACAGGGAGACACACTAAACAACAAAGGAGACTTACCGCAGGCATCACTAAAACAAGATGCTGACGACGGGACCATACAGTGCACAGGAGCAGACACAGAATAACCAAAGTAGGCTGAAATTCAAGGCAACCTGATGATGATCCTAAAACAATCTTTCAATGTAACATAAGAAATGACAAATACACACAAAATGTTGGTCACAGCTCCTCCCCCGACACTCTCCTTTCATAAAGCATGCTCCGGTATCTCCTCTGCTGAAGGAGGCATAAAGGAAGCATAAAGGAGGCATGAAGGAAGCATAAAGGAGGCATAAAGGAAGCACTGAAGCTGTGTTCCTCCTAATTTAGAGGATCCACATGGCTCACATATCTAACTCGTGCCAGCTGATGCTCAACTTCCATCACAGCGTAGCTTGGTGGGCCGCCTGTTGCTTCCTCTTTCTCAGGCTCCTCCCACCTCAAAGAAAATGACCTCACCTGCTTGGGGGTGTGTACTCGCAGGTTTCCTGTCTGTCTACTCCGGGAAGGGCGCTGCCTCTCAAACACTGGGTGTGCATGAAAGCATGTGCGTGTTTAACACCTGTATCATGTCCCTTCTTTGATCTATTCTTAAACGTTTTGATCAGTGAACATGATTTCTGTGTGGAGCTGAAATCTTAATAACGCAATAAGCAGATGACCTTTAGCTTTTCAGATGATTGACGTTTCCTCTTCCCTTCAGATGTGCTTCCTGATTTGTCTCACCTGTGGATATTTTACTTGCATTTTACCGACCTTGTCATTTGGCGCACGCTGGCAGCCCTGATGCATCCCCTCTGCGGTGTGGGACTCCACACATCCTCGTGTCAACACATTGCAGCATTAAAGGATGTGCAGGAAGGTCAAAGAGCATCGGGCCCTGGGACGCTCATCTGCAGACGTGCGTGAGTACACGTGTGAAAGTCGTGTGTCACATGTTCAAACAATTACTTGGCCGGTCGGCGTGTTTACGTAAAGCAGACGGTCTCTCTGGAACAGCTGCGTAGGTGTTTCAGGCACCGATGAGGACGATGAAGAGCACAGAGAAGCCGGCTTGGGGCCGAATTTCTGAACGTTTTTACAGGCAGAGCCTCCCGTGACCTCTGAAAGGTCACCGCCAGGACGGCTCGAGTCGTCGCTCTCGTCTTACCTTTCCTCTGTGTAATTTGGCCCAGCAGCTACTGTTTCACCCATCACGCTCCCTCTGCTTTGAGTTTTCCCACTAACACAAATATTTTCATAGGATCAATCGTTTTCCCCGAGGAGGGGGGGGGGGGGGGGGGGCCAGGCCCCG
>VURO01045810.1:0-17619 GCA_015108175.1 Pelvicachromis taeniatus | reverse complement strand
TTCGACCGTGTCCCTCGGGGTGTCCTGTGGGGGGTGCTCCGGGAGTACGGGGTGTCTGGCCCATTGCTACGGGCCTTTCGATCCTTGTACAACCGTTGCAAGAGCTTGGTCCGCATAGCCGGCAATAAGTCGGATTCGTTCCAGGTGGGTGATGGGCTCCCCCAGGGCTGCCCTTTGTCACAGATTCTTTTCGTAATTTTTATGGACAGAATTTCTAGGCGTAGCCAAGTGGCGGAAGGCTTTCGCTTGGATGGTCTCAGAATCTCATCTCTGCTTTTTGCAGATGATGTGGTTCTGTTGGCTTCATTGAGTGATGGCCTCCAGCTTGCCTTGGAATGGTTCGCAGCAGCTCCAAATTCGAGGGCATGGTCCTCAGCTGGAAAAGGGTGGACTGCCCACTCCAGGTCAGGGACGAGTTCTTGCCCCAAGTGGAAGAGTTTAAGTATCTCGGGGTCTTCTTCACGAGTGACGAGAGAGGGGAGCGAGAGATTGACAGATGGATCGGTGCTGCGGCTGCAGTAATGCGGACGCTGCATCGATCTGTTGTGGTGAAGAGAGACCATAAAAGAGTGTAAAAGCGAAGCTCTCAATTTACCGGTCGAAATACATCCCTACCCTCACCTATGGTCACAAGCTGTGGGTGAATATTTGTCTTATTTATCTAATTTTGACATAATATGGCTCGCCTAGCATTTATGTTAAACTTTTTCACCACCAAGATAAACAGATGTAGACGTGACTCTTATTTTTCTTTGAGGAAGAGTAATTTTGGTCAGTCTGTACAGGCTATGCAACAGTGTACCTATGAACATTAGACAGCAGAATACATGCAATGTGTTAAACATCAGCTAAAAAGATGGTTGACTGATAATCAGTTCTGAGTTTGATTCTTTTACTGCCATCGTGTTTTCCTTTCAGTATTTCTCCTTTTTTTGTTTTCTACATTTACTTAACCAGGCCCCAAAGCCAGCCTAATGCACGCCTATAGCCACACCTTGTTAGTGTAAACAATTTGTAATTAACCTTTTGCAGCTCCGAGACGCTTGCAGGAAGGAGTCGCAGAGGACCGTAACAATGACAAAAACACCTGAGAGGGACAAACATAACTTTATTATTAATTAAATATGTGCTTTTCATTGAATGGAAAAGTAAATTAGTGCATTTTAATTGTTTTTCCCTCAGATTTATTGCGAATAAATATATTTTATTTAGTCATGAATTTCAAAGAAATTAATAAGGAAGTGTAAAATAAAGTCAGTGTTTTTCACAATAACTGAACAAAAACATGAATTTTAGCTGCAAATATTTACTCAGACTTTTTACACTCCACTGATTTAATGGGTGCAAATTTCTAAAGAGTTTTGTTGCCAGAGGGGGATTCTGGCGAAATATATTGGTTTACTTCCTCGTCTTGCTTCCTGTCATATGTACAAAATGTGCCCAAACCTGTTAATGTCACCTGTGGAACGATTTATGTTTCGCTCAGAGCAGTTACTAAGCGCACTTTAAAATATATTTAGCAACCCAAGCAAGGAAGTGCTCACAAAAGGAAGAAGGGAAGAGAGCAGGATGAGTAAGCCACAAGGATTTTGGAATTGAGCAGTGCTGTCAGTTACTTTGCTGAACACAAGGTCCAAAAGATGACGTTCTGATGGGTGAGTAGTTTGAGTTTCTGTAATGGATTGAAAATATAAGTATGTTGTTTGTGAACTGTTCCACTGGAAATGACTGTTCAATGAGGAAATATATGAATGAGACTGTTTGTTATACAGGTTTTGCTCTTTTACCCCATGCTTGAACAGACATTTGTGGCCTTTATGTGACTGCAGTGAGGCCAAATCTGTGTTGGGCTCATGGTAGTCTACTTGAGGAAAGATGGAGTATTTCTAGTATTACCCTGACCTCTGACTGTGGTTGTTGTCCATGGTACAGCTGTTCGCTCTGGTATAACGTGGTGGGAAGGGCCCTAAAAGTATCTGCCTATCACTGTGTTTTTACACCTGTTCGAGATACTGCAGATTACCGGGAGAGTGAGTTGGATTCACACTCTGGGAAGTGTGAACATCTGGCAAAATTTTTATGGCAGCTCATTAATTATTGTTGAGTTAGGTGCGTACATACGTTTTGTGGAATTCTCCGGTGATCGAGTAACAAAGTTACCCAATAAACCACAAGAAGAATGGAATTAGTACACTGAGATCTCAGATAACTGATACAGACTGCAGGTGACATTTAGTGATAACGTTTTCAGATAAAACCTCTTACACAGCCTACAAGGTGATAAGATCCTGTGTTGTGTCTTATCGTGGAAAAACACTGACTTCTTTTGCTTAGATTAATTTTTATGACATTCATGAGACAATATAGTATAATTTGAATATGACTCAGTATCTTTAATGCTTGTGTGAGTCTACTGGAACTTGAACCATTGTAGACATGTCAGTGTAACCCTGAGTGGAAATTACCCTCAGGTATGAGGAGGTACGGCTCCCCTTACATCCATGAACAGTTTTGTTCACTTTAAATATGCACCAGCTACTTTATTAGATACAACTGTTGAACTACACTTAAATAGTTGTTGAATATTGAATGAGTAAATAAGTGTGTGTGAGTGAAGCTCTTTGCATTTTGCTCAAAATGAGTTTATTTATAAGGTACACCTGTCCAACTGATTAATGCAAATCTAAGCCAATCACACGGCAGTGACACACAGTATAGGAGTAAATGTGTTGTAGTTCAACACAGCTTTTCATCCACTCAAGAGGTCAGACTGAGATGGTTCAAGGCTGGTTCGTTTAAGCAAGTAAACATGGTCAAGCCGGCCTGCTGAAGATGAACCTGAGCATCACAATGAGGAAGAAAGTTGATTTAAGTCACTTTGAATGTGAGATGGTTGTTGGTGCCAGACGAGCTGGTTTGAATATTTCGGAAACTGCTAATCTGGGATTTTCCCACACAATCATCTCTATTGTTTACAGAGATTGGTCCGAAAAAGAGCAAATTCTCTGAGTAAAAATACCTTTTTAATGCCAGAGGTTTGAGGGGAATGACTGGGCTGCTTCAAACTGATAGGAAGGCAACAGTAACTCAAATAATAATACATTTATTTGTATAGAAAATATAAAGAAAACACACAACATGTGGAACTACAAGGAAGATGGGATAAAGCAGTAAAAGACCACAGAGAGTGCCATTCCTTGGCACTGTGTGCAGGTGCCAAAGTCCTGTTGGAAAATCAAAATCTGCAAATCTCCATGAAGTTGGTCAGCAGCAGGAAGCATGAAGTGCTCTAAAACTTCCTGGTATATGGCTGAGCTGACACTGGACCTCAGGAAACACAGTGGCGCAACAGCAGCAGATGACAAACTATCACTGACTGTGGAAACTACACTGGACCTCCAGCAGCGTGGATTCTGTGCCCCTCCTCTCTTCCTCCAGACTCTGGGACCCTGATTTCCAAACGAAATGCAGAATTGACTCATCAGAGAACCTAACTTGGGACCACTCAGCAGCAGTCCAGTCCTTTTTGTCTTTAGCCCAGGCGAGACGCTTCTGACGCTGTCTGTTGTTCAAGAGTGACTTGACACGAGACATGCGACAGCTGAAACCCAAGTCCTGCATACGTCTGTGCGTAGTGGTTCTTGAAGCACTGACTCCAGCTGCAGTCCACTCTTTGTGAATCTCCCCCACATTTTTGAATGGGTTTTGTTTCACAATCCTCTCCAGGCTGCGGTTATCCCTCTTACTTGTACACTTTTTTTCGACCACCTCTTTTCCTTCACTTCGACTCTCTATTAATGTGCTTGAACACAGAGCTCTGTGAACAGCCAGCCTCTTTTACAATGAACTTTTGTGTCTTGCCCTCCTTGTGCAAGGTGTCAATGGTCGTCTTTTACACAACTGTCAAGTCAGCAGTCTTCCCCATGGTTGTGTAGCCTACAGAACTAAACTGAGAGACCATTTAAAGGCCTTTGTAGGTGTTTGGAGTTACTTAGCTGATTAGTGTGTGGCACCTTCAATAGTGAACCTTTTCACAATATTCTGAGATATTGAATTGGGGTTTTCATTAGTTGTCAGTTATAATCATCAAAATTAAAAGAAATAAACATTTGAAATATATCAGTCTGTGTGTTCAATTTCTGTTCAACAGAAATTGAACATGTGTAGCTAACGAACGGGAAATGGATCATCTCTGTGTTTGTGGCGCTAACTGATGCGTGACCCCTTGTGATTGAATCCAAAAGCGGTTGGCCTTGGCCCTCTGGAGCCCCGCAGTTCAAGTTAAGCTGGCTCTTTGGGCCTTCTTTGGAAATATTTGGTCAACAAAAGAGGAAAGCAATATGATTCAGAAACAGAAAGAACAAAAAGCAATAAATCAAACCAGTTCACACGACAGTCAGTCAGTCTTTTTGGGTTTCCTGTACTGCCACAAGCAGTTAACTATGGGGTCAGTGGCAGACACAGTCAAATAGTTACCTGCAGTTCACCACTTTTTCTCTTTAATCAACAGACATCAGAGATTTGAGATACTGCTGTGGTAGTTTGCTTCGCCTACCCACAGTAAGCAAATGTGGTGAACGACGTACAATTGCAAAATAGAAACATTTAGAAAGATTCGTTGGACGATAGTGCCACAAACGTCATCTCCTGAAACAAAAAAAATCCCACATTTTGGTATATAAGCACAGTGTGTGCCAGTTTAGGATCATTAGCAGCAAACAGAAACAAGCAACACCATGGGTCTTATTAAAGGTAAGCTGCTTTTGATTTCTAGTTGAACAGTATAGGAGGATCACTTGTTCCTGCAAAGAGTAAATCAGACACAGATCTCTGTGCAGAGCTGCTGTTGATCTTCACGTTGTGGTGTGTTTTGAAGTGAGGCTTTAGAACTGCTCCAAGCGTGGAGTCATTGTCATTTACTGCTCACATTAAACTAATTTGTACGGCTGCCATCTTTCATCTGCATACTATAATGTCAATAAGTGTGTCAGAGTTACCCTAAAAAAATCTAGTTCAGGTATTTCATACTTCTACGCTGGACTGTTCTGTACTTCTTTATTATGAGTTGCTCAAAAAGTTAACTGGGACTAGAAGAAGAGATCCTATTTCTACTCACATACAAAGTGCTGATTGATCAGGCCCCTTGCAAACCTTGTAGTCCTGATAGAGACTGCAAGCTAAACAGTGGTTCCTGGAGTTTTTTAAAGTAGAATGGGAGGCAGAGGCTTCAGCCTCGCCTGTGGAACCACCTCCCAGTTTGGATTCAGGAGACAGACATCCTCTCCACTTTTAAGATTAGGCTTCAGGTTTTCTTATGTTTTTTTTTTTTAAATAAAGGTTTTACTCAGAGCTGAATCAAGTGACTGAAACCACCTCTAAATTATGCTGCTATAGCCTCAGAGTACTAGGGAACTTCCCATGATGCACTGAGCACTTCTTTTCCACTCAGCTCTTTTCACTAGTACATATCATCAACTTTTGTCTCATAGTTTGCATTTTGTCCGTGTGTCTCCACGCACCCCCTTCTCTTTCCCCAAATGCAGCACCTCTCCAATCTCCAATCTCTCTGATGCAGGTTTCTTCCTGTTAAAAGGGAGTTCTTCCTCCCTGCTGTTGTGACATGCTTAATACTCTTCCTCTAAGATCATAGGGTTTTTACTTTGTAGTGAGGTAACCATTGTTTTTGAAATGGCACCCTATAAATAAAAATATACATAACATTGAAGTGAATGATCACTCTGCTACTTTTCCATCTTTTATGATGTATGTCTGCTTTGAGGTATGAGGGTGTGCTTACCATCTGAAATAACTGTTTAAGTGCCAGTCTCGCAACTCTAGCTTTCTTTCGTAGCATGATCCTGAGACCTGCTTGCAGTGCTGATTACAGCTTGTTTTGACATCAGCTTTTTTGTGCACAACTTCTTGCAGAGCTCCCTCATCTGTTGCTCATCGTGATGATATGCATCCCCATTATGGCTTCCAACCCAGTGCCAAAGGACCCTATACAAGAGCTTAAAAATAAAATGAAGGTGAACTTGGAAGCAACTTTCTGCAATCTAGAAAGGGCAGCAAAGTATTATGTAAGTACAATAAAATAAAATGTGCTGGAGAATATAAATTTGCATTCAGCTGTCAAAGCCAGTTAATGTATCACAACATCAAATCACACAATCTGTTGTAAAGAACCCTTTGAAACTCTGATTTTTATAATTGAAGTATAGCTGATATGCTCAGACCGCTGTACTGCATCAATGCATTTGTGCTAACTGCTCTCACTTCTTTTGTAGTGCAAATACACAAGTCTCCCATTCAACTCAACCAACGTTGGGGAATTTCTTGGAAAAACTTGGGAAATGGGAAATGAAACAGCGATCAGGAAGTCCATCGGTGAAATCGTGAGCTGTCTCAATAGCCTGCCAGCAGTCGTCAAGCAAGTAATTGGGGACCTCAAGGCTGAAAATGTCACCAACAACACAGACGTGTTCCTTAAGCTGTTCAACAGGACTGTTGCAAGTACAGATTTCGCTGCTGCTCCCCACCAACAGTGCAGCAGAGATTTAATCAATTTACACGTTTACGCTAGGAAAACAACTATCCTCAGTATTTTAAATTACAGCATGATGTGGGTGAGAAATTTCACAGCGATGACGCCGTCCTGCTAATGTTTTCACTAACCTTTTAGATAAAATGTTAGACTTTCTTTTCATATTTATTTTCCTATCTATTTATTTATTTCTTTAATTTATTTTTCGTATTTATTAATTAATTATTATTATTTTGCCTGTATTTATTTTATTTATATTGAATGATTTGTAATGTTTTATGGCTGGTCCATTCTGACTGGATACCACATGAGCAGTTTAAAAGGTTACCTGACATAATAAAATGTTCAGCTCAGACCACGTAGGTTTTTGCTCTGACCTTTCCTTGATTCATCTTTCAGTTGCAGGAGCACCCTGTCAAGTTTCTGCTTGTCACACAAAGAACATAATGTTTTGGGTTTTTTTACATTTTACCTTAGCCATCAAAATGTTATACTCATCTCAACCTAAAAGTAAACCTACGCCCAAACCTTCACACGGTGAAGTTCAGAGGACACTCTTGCCAAAGGCAAACCAAACAAGCAGAGTTATGTCTCCACAACTTCACAGAACATCCTGCTGAATAACACTTAGTGTAACCACAGCTACTAACCTGCTTAACCATAACCTAACCATAAACATGACTGCATCTTCATCTCATGAGAACCAGCTTTTTGTCCCCAATAAGGAAGAAAGAGCCAATAACAGGACTGTAAACATTTTTAGCAGCTTAATATTTGTACCATGTACTCAGAAGGCTGTGGGTGAGGAGGTAGAGAAGGTCGTCTACTAATCGGAAGGTCGGTGGTTTGATCTCTGACATGCACGACTTTGAAAGACACTGAATCCCAATTCATCAGATACTCTCAACCATCACATATGTGAATATAGAAACAAAAAGGCTTGTGCGTGTGAATGGGACTCTTGTAGTAAGAATGCACTTTGAGTGCTAAAAAAAGAGTAATATAGTACTGTACCATCTGTACCTATTCAGCCAATCACATGGCAGAATTTAGGTGGTATTTAGGTGACGATGATGATGTCCTGCAAGAACTTTAAATTTAGAAGAAACATAATTTAAGTGACTCTGAATGTGGCATGGTTGTTGGTGCTTCATAAACTGATGATAGGACCCGTCCATCTCTGGAGTTTACACAGTATGGCCCACAAAAGAGAAAACATCACGTCAGCATCAGTTCTCTGGGTGAAAATCCCTTGTTGATGTCAGAGATCAGAGGACAATAGTCAGACTGCATTGAGCTAATAGGAACCAAATAGCAATTTGTTACCAGCAAGGGATGCAAAAGAGCATCACTTGAACCAGATGGGCCAGAGCAGCAGAAGACCACACTGTGTGCCACTCCTGTCAGCTTGAATAACAGAAGATTAAAAATATATTCCCTGATCTGGTGATTCTGATTTCTGCTGTGACGTTTGGATCACAGGGTCGGAATTTGGTGTAAACATGGATGGAGGATCCATCCTGCAGTGGTTCAAGCTCTCGGTAGTGTGATGTTACGAGGGATATTTTCTCACCTTGTGCCTCTTAGTAAAATCTTACCATCATATGCTGGTCTTAATGGAGGCTTGCAAAGGTCAGTAATGATTAAGATCAAGAAAAAAAAGCTGAAACAGTGTTGACACGTTTACATTTTCAGCACAAAACTTGATTGATTACATTCACTGACTCATTTTCTAATGTAATATTAGGCTATCACTAATAGAAACAAACACACACACACATATATACATAGAAAACTGTGCAAGTCATTCATGTATTTTACATGAGTAATCACATGAGATCTGCACCTGTTACGGGATGTGTATTTTTTTTAAATCAGGGATTCCTTTTAGGAAATCCCCAGAAGAAAAAAAAAACCCTGAATCCTAAAGTTTTCTTGCTCTGAAAGCTGCACGCAGAGGAAACTATTAAAAGCCTGATCTTTATCTTTATCATAGGAGTTCTAATAAAAGTGATCCTTGAAAGATGCACCACAGTGTCTCATCAGAGCCTGCGGTCAACCAAAGCCTCCTGCTGTCATGGATTTCCGTGCTGGTAAGCATCTTGAAGTGATGTGTCATTTGAAAGCAGACTGCAGCTTGAAGTTTTTGGTCGGCAAACTTGCGCAATTTTGAAACTCTCCAGTGGTTACTGCAGCTCACCCTCTCTCTCTCTCTCTCTCTCTCTCTCTCTCTCTCTCGCTCTCTCTGTGTGTACATGTGAATGTATTCAAATCTAATTAATCTCCACCGTGTTCCCTTTCATGCTGCTGCTGCTGTTGCTGCTGCAGTCCTTATCTTCTTCTGCCTGCTGGCTGTGCAAGCAAACTGTGGGGCTGTTAGGAACAGAGCAACTAAGAGCGCCTTGAACGCCACCATCCAGGTGATTAGGGTGAAGATACGGAGCGTGCTGGAGCACTTGGTAAGACCTCTGACACTAACAAAGATCATTAGACCATAAAGAAGGGAGACCGTGTGAAGAATTTGGTGTTTTTAACTCGATGCTGTCTCTGTTAAAACGTCTTGATACATGTGATTTCTACAGTTTACGTAATGTTTTAAAGCAGCTTAGCAGTGATATTAAGTAAAATGTATCTTAATGTAAGCAGCTTCAGTAAAACACTACTGTGTTTGAGCACACAGCACAATTAGATGTCAGAATTGACTGAGATTATAATCAAAATATTAAAATGAACATTTTAAATAATTTAATAAAAGTAATAAACAACAGTAATTGTCATTTTTATTTTAGGTTTGTGCAATGTTTGTGCATTGAAAGGCCCTAATAGAGTATCAGTAAATCAGTGAGCTGAAATTATTTGCTGACTTATCAACAGTGATGCGTAATCAACTGCTTTTAAAATTAAGTATAAATCTAAAAGTAAATTTTTTAGCTTCCGTTTCTAAAGTAAACTGAAGATTTGGCAGCTGGTTTGGGAAAAATAATGTAAAAATGTAAATTTGCACTTTAGGGAACAATGACAGGTATTTTTCAGCCTTTCTGGCACTGAAGGTGATAAATTGACAGCTGTATTTGAACTGCCTGCAGGTTGTAACTCACTGATTCTCCTACAGGATGTTCCCGGGGTGCTTCCCAACATCTCCTGCCTTACCCTGAACTTTTCGGAGTTGGTCAGGCCGGAGCAGCAACACCTCACTGCTCACCAGTTCTCGTCCTTCCGCAGCCGCATAGCGGAGGTGTCAAAGTTCACCCCGGAGCTGTCATCGCAGCTACAGGCCATCTGCCAGACCATGTGGGATGTTGAAAAGCTCTTGACCGGCCAGACGGTCTCCCAGAACTACAGCCCACTCTCCTTCAAGCAGGACTTGGATGGCTATGTGTACACCAAGTGCTTGCTGAAGCTTGTGGACAAATGGCTCGGCAAAGCAAAGTTTTGATTTCACTAATTGGTCAGCTGCTAATGTTCTAATTTATTTAAAATATTTATTTAAATCCTGGTTGTATTTATTTATTAATAACCAAATTATATTTATTAAAAATAAAGAAAAGAGAACTCCAAGTTTTCATTGCTGTATTTATTGTGATTCTGAATACTGTACATCACCCAGAAATAGCAAACAAATGCTGTACCATGAAATAATTGCTAGAAATTTCAGTTTGTTGCTAATTTGTTGCAAATTAAGTGTTTATTGAAACCTGTTGGAATATATACATAGTTTTTTTTCATTTGCTACATCTGGCTTTTTTCAGTTTACTACTTAAAAATGTATTGTGTAATTTAATTTGTTTATTCTAGGGGAAAAAAATCATACTGGTGATGTAAAAGTCCCAAACGCTCATGTATTAACTACACGAGCTGTTAAGAAAATTTCAACTTGGTCACCGGGAGGCACCAGGACACACAAGTGTTACCATCTTAAAATCCTTAAAACTTCCTTAAATCTGTTCCTTTCACCCCCATATCCCCACCCGGTCCTTAAATTAGGATCAAGATATACTAATAAACTTATCATATTTTGTATGCTTACCTCTGAGCACTGATCATTGCTCTTAAACCTGTAAAAGGCCAGAGTTAAGTGGTTAAGTTTCTACTTACTTTTCAATGCCACCCAAGTTTTAAAGAGGCTAGAAACTCTACATCTAAATCTTTAGATTTCCTTTTGGTCTGCCAAGCGAGAGCACTGCAACTTAGCCAAAGGACAGAGACTGGAGCAAGAATGAATAAAAAATAAATACATTTAAAATTATTTATTAAAAATTGATTTATTACAGGAACAAACTATATGTGGCTGAAGGCTTCCACTTAGGTGGTGTCAGGATCTCATCTCCACTTTTCGCAGATGATGTGGTTCTGTTGGCTTCATCGGATGGTGCCCTACAACTCGCAATAGAGCGGCTCACGGCCAAGTGTGAAACGGTGGTTATGAGAACTAGCACCTCCAAATGTGAGGTCATTGTCCTCAGCCGGAATAGGGTGGACTGCCCACTCCGGGTCAGGGACGAGTTACTGCTCCAAGTGGAGGAGTTTAAGTATCTCAGGGTCTTCTTCACGAGTCCTTCAATGCACATATGAAACAAATATGTAGGACTGCTTTCTTCCATTTGCGCAATAGCTCTAAAATTAGAAATGTCCTATCTCAGAGTGACGCTGAGAAACTAGGTCATGCATTTATTACTTTTAGGCTGGACTACGGCAATTCATTATTATCAGGATGTCCTAAAACCTTCATGAAAAGCCGTCAGTTAATTCAAAATACTGCAGCAAGAGTCCTGACAGGGACTGGAAAGAGAGCGAGCATATCTCTCCTATATCGGCTTCCCTTCATTGGCTCCCTGTTAAATCCAGAACTGAATTTAAAATCCTGCTCCTCACACACAACGTCTTAAATAATCAGGTCTCATCTTATCTTAATGACCTTATAGTACCATATCACCCCATTAGAGCACTTCGCTCTCACACTGCTGGCTTACTTGTTGCTACTAGAGTATTTAAAAGTAGAATGGGAGGCAGAGCCTTCAGTTTTCAGGCCCCTCTTCTATGGAACCAGCTTCCAGTTTGGATTTGGGAGACAGACACTATCTCTACTTTTAAGATTAGGCTTAAAATTTTCCTTTTTGCTAAAGCATATAGTTAGGGCTGGATTAGGTTACCCTGAATCCTCCCGCAGTTATGCTGCAATAGGCATACGCTGCTCAGGAATTCCCATGATTGCATTGAGTATTTCTTCTTCAGTGACTTTTCCCACTCATTATGTGTTAATAGACCTCTCTGCATTGTATCATACTTGTTATTAATCTCTGGCTCTCTTCCACAGCATGTCCTTTATCCTGTCTTTCTTCTCTCACCCCAACCAGTCGCAGCAGATTGCCGCCCCTCCCTGAGCCTGGTTCTGCCGGAGGTTTCTTCCTGTTTAAAGGGAGTTTTTCCTTCCCACTGTTGCCAGTGCTTGCTCATAGGGGTCATATGATTGTTGGGTTTTTCTCTGTATGTATTACTGTAGGGTCTACCTTACTGTATAAAGCTCTTTGAGGCGAATATTGTGATTTGGCACTGTATTAAAAAAATTGAATTGAGTGAAGGGAGAGTGGAGTGGCAGATCAATAGATGCATTGGTGCTGCGGCTGCAGTGATGTGGACACTGTACCAGTCTCTTGTAGTACCGAGAGAGAGCGTGAAAGCGTGAAAAAGCTCTCATTTAGCAGTCAATCTATGTCACCACCCTCACCTATGATCACGAGCTGTGGGTAGTGACCAAAACAATGCTGATACATGGGGCAGAAATGACCTTTCTCTGAAGGGTGGCTGGCCTCTCCCTTATAGATAGAGTGAGGAATACAATTATTGAGAAGGGGTCAGAGTAGAGCCACTACTTCTCCACATTGAAAGGAGCCAGGTGAAGGGGTTCAAGCATATGACAAGGATGACGCCTGGGTGAGGTCTTCCGGGCATGTCCCACCAGCAGGAGACCCCTGTCAGACCCAGCTCACCCTGGAGAGATTATATCTCTCTGCTGGCCTGGAAACACTTTGGCATTCCCCTGGAAAACCTAGAGGAGGAGGCTGAGAAAAGTCTGGACTTCTTTGCTTAGTCTGCTGCCTCTGTAACCTGGTCCCAGATAAGCAGTGAGCTGTCCTTTCTCTGCACAGCTCCCACCTGACATCACCTCCTATCAGCTCCACAAAGCTCCAGCATCTCCCCAGTGTACAGGCTGTAATCAGCTGTCAGCCTGTAGTTCCATATTATAGCCACCAAGTGGCCCTAAGTCACCAGCTACCAGCTGCAGGCTGATTTATCCAGTCATCAAATTACGCAATTTGGTCAGTTAACCACTCTTTTAGTCCAGCAAACAAGTCTGGCAGAATATTTGAAATGTTCACAACACACTAAAATATCTTTACACTAATCTTTACACTAAAAGATCTAAAACAACTAAAACCAAAATTTTATATACACGTATGTACTGTAAATACTTTTAGAAAGAACAGGAAATGAAAATATGCTGAACTTTTCAAAAGACTACAAGTGGTTCTTCAACGGTGGTTATGAGAACTATCACCTCCAAATCCACTGTCCACAGTCAGAAAAGGTTGGACTGCCCACTCCGGGTTAGGGACGAGTAACTGCCCCAAGTGGAGGAGTTTAAGTATCTCAGGGTCTTGTTCACGAGTGAGGGGACGTCAGATGCTCGAATCACCTCAACTGGCTCCTTTTAAATGTAGAAGAGTAGCAGCTTTACCCTGAGCCCCTGCCAGATGACCAAACTCCTCAGCCTATCTATAATGGAAGGGCAAGCCACCCTTGGGACCCAACTTATTGCTCGCTATGCAGACCAAGCTCTTACAACAATTGTATAAGGATTGAATGGCCCATAGCAACAGGCCAGAGACCCCATATTTGCCTTCTCCAAGTCCACAAAACACATGTAGACTGGTTGGGCAAACTCACATGCACCCTTAAGTATTCCCAAAGAAGTCCCACAAGTTAACCAAGTCCTATAGTACTTGAGCGTTGAAGTGTCCCAGTAAGACGACTAGGGAGGATCAGAAAGACAAATGCAACAACATTGTTATCCCCCATGTAGCAGGTTTATCAGAAAAACTCAGGAGAGTCTTCTCCAAACACGACATCCCAGTGTACTTCAGACCCAGCCACACACTCAGACAAAAACTGGTTCATCCCAAAGAGACAACTCCTAAACACAAACCTAACAACTTAGCGTATGCTGTACAGTGTAGCGAGGAATGCTCAGACCTCTACATTGGAGAGACCAAACAGCCATTTCATAAACACATGGCACAACATAGAAGAGCCACCTCGACGGGACAAGACTCAGCTGTCCATCTGCATCTAAAGAACAAAGGACACTCTTTCGAGGACACCAATGTTCACATTTTGGACAGAGAAGACAGAGTTTGAAAGAGAAGTGAAAGAAGTCATCTATGTCCACTGTGAACAACCATCTTTGAACAGAGGCGGTGGCTTACGGTGCCAACTGTCTGCCATCTTTAATCCAGTTTTGAGATCCCTTCCCAGACGCCTTAATGCTCACGCACATCCTTCTGACCTCAGGAAATCACATGACAGGGTGGGGCTAGGCTTCACAGTGAATTCACCCGAAACCTTGGCTGATTGTGATCTACACCCGTTTTCACACCTTGGCTTGTGTGATTACATAGAGGATGATTAGGGGATCCATTGACCCTGTTGGGGGGACACTCCCATAGGGCTTAAATCTGGGACTCTCCACTATTTGACCTTAGAACTGAAGAAGCTTCTCGGATGAGAGGTGAAACGTCTTCAAGCAACTTAAAGAAGTCCAGACACTTTTCTTTACAAGCTCCTTAGACTATGATGACTGGATGAGAGAACCTTCACAGACACGGTCTTGAGTTGCAAGATCCAGATGGTAGAGTCAGGATTTGGTGGATTCATCCTGTTTTGTATCTGGCTGTTGGTGATGCGATGATGTGGGGGATATGTTCCTGGCGCACTTTGGGCCTCTTAGTAGCAGCTGAGAATCATACACTGGTCTTAAAAGATACTTGCAAAGGTCAAAGATAAAAATAATTCACATTCTCGCTTTAAGCTGAAACAGTTATGGAACTTTTTTTTAAGAGTTACTTATTTGATTTTACATGAAAAATCACAGGAGATAACAGCTGGGATAGGCTCCAGTGCCCCCCGCGACCCTGAAAAGGATAAGCGGAAGTGAATGGATGGATAGATCACAGGAGATAAGATTAAAAGAGGGTAAAGCACAAAGGCACAGTCCTTTAATAATTGCTTTTACACATTTCTTTTTTTTGCAGTTGTTACAGATTTAATCAGAGTTTAGGTTGACTGTGCACCTGTTACGGGAAGTGTAGTTGTTTTTTGTTTTCAAAGGAAACCCCCAGAAGAAAAACACCGAATCTAAAATGTTCTTGCTCTGAAAGCCACACCCAAAGGAAAAGAACAATCTTTATCTGAAGATCCCCAATAAAAGTGATCCTTAAAAGATGGACCAGTGTCTCATCAGAGCCCGTGGTCAACCAAAGCCTCCTGGCTCTCATGGATTTCCCTGCTGGCAAACAGGGAGAATTCAGTGATTGCTCAGTGATTGATGTTCTCTTTTAAATCTGGTATCATGGTAGCATTTATTTACCAATGAGCACATTTTTTTATTAAAGTGATGAGAAGACAAAGTTTTCAGTTTTGTTGTATTTATTGTGATTCTGAATCATTTAAGGCATTTTCCATCATGTTGCATGTAGACATTTGGGAAGAGAACAAAGAAACAGTCGTATGCAGCATAAGAAAATATCGTTTCTTCATAAAACAAACAATACAATACTAAATGTATGGAGACAAACATAAGCAGATCCAATCTGTAACATACTGTACATCATCCAAAACAAAATCCACACACAGAAACACAAAAGTATAGATCACTAGAGAGAGAGAAGGAAAGAAAACAGCATAATACAAGAGAGAAATGGTCACAGAGGAATCCTCTGAGGAAGAGAAACAACTACAAATCTATTTAAAGAGAAAACCTAGCTGCATTCAGAGGTGCATTTTCATGATCTAATAGTAGTAAATTATATCTGAACTCTTAATATTTGACTTGCAACACCAAACTGTTCATTTAAGTGTTCATCACTGCATTCTCCATTTTTTTTGTGAACTGAGCAGCCTACAGAGAAACACAAGAGCACAACTTCCCCTTTAAAGGACACACGCAATCCAATCACAAATAAAAAAAGAAAAGAACATACTGCACATACAAAAAGCTGCACATTCATCTATTAAACATGGTGCGTAGTGCTACTGTAAACTCAATTGTTCTGCACAATAAGAGAAAAAAAAGAAAGAAAAAGAATTCACAACATCTGCCTGAGGAGTACTGAACCACAAAAGAAGATAAAGGGACGAATCAGCTGGCAAAGATCACATGTAGGCACACTTTGACCTCAAGGCTGCCAGCTGCACTCGCACAGTGCTCAAGCTCTCCACAAAGCAGAGAACTCCATCAAAACATTATGCCAGTAACACAACAGACGATACGCTGAGAATACTCTTGGATATGGCTTTGGTGTGTTTCATTGTGCTTCCCGTGATGCATTGCTTTTTATCGGTGTTTGCTGTAAATTAGTGTACCCGTGAGAAGGAAAGAAACATCAGTAGGTGAAACCTGTACCCTTACAGACAGCACGTGTTCCTGCTGAGAAGGAACCTAGCTTGATTTGTTCTTAGATGATTAGAAAATCATTAGCGTAGCCCTGAGTGATCAGTAAAGGACCAGAAAGACCCTTACTGCACACTGAAGATCCTGTAACACTGTAGATGGGGGGGATTTACAGTAGTGTATGCAAAAATCTCCATACTGCTAGTTCAGTTACGCCTCTTGTGAGGGGCTGGAAGTAATGTTGCAGCATCATGCTGCGGGCTGCAAAGTCCATTCTTGTGTTGTTTGCAGGTGAGCTCAGTAGAAATGTGCAGAGCAGGGACGGAAAACAGCTGCATTGAACTGACAAGATAACATTCACCTGAGTAAACGAGGGACGGCGAACAGAACAGGACAGGACAGGCAAAGTCCAACATATATGTATTCAACTTAAATATATTTCAATCTCCTCTCTGGGAGGTGTTTGAGCCTCCAAATAAATTGTATTCTTTAAAAAAAAAAAAAAAAAATCTAATAATCTTGTGAAAAGGAAAGAAATTCTATCCTTATACTTTATAAGAGAACATAAACGTCACATTCACTCAGTATTTCCCTTTTTGAAACACAATCTTGCGACTTTACATTTTTTAAATGTAATTTAAATTTAAATACAAGTTGTTGCTCAAGACATAAATACAACACGGACCGCTTCATTTTCGCACACGTTTTGTTTGGTGCACCATGCCCTTCGTTCCCAAAAGTCAAACATAGTCTCTTTTCTGGGATTTGTGGAAGACTGTGAGATTGCTGAAAGGCTACAAGGCAAACCAGTGATATGTTATGATGGCTATAAAAAAAAAAAAAAAAAAAAAAGTTCAGGTGGCTTCTGGGTCATCCTGACACTTCCAGGAGGAATCTAAGAGTTTGTTTGTGTTACGGCCTGGATGGCTTCTTCAGGGAGCACGGATGGATCACTGAGAATGGACGTGGTAGTGCACAGCTGGCGAAGAGTACTCAGGACCACTGAAAAAGTTACCATAAATTAGTGAAATTTATAGCTTACATTTGGCATTACAACACCTTTAAAGTCATAAAAATGTCAAAATGTCTCTGTAAGGCTGACATAACAACCATTATCCTGACCCTTTGAGCTGACCTCAGCCATAAACCTGTCAAAATGAGCAATGAAGACATTGGATGATGAGGTCTGGGAAAGTTGTGTAAACTGACATATTGATCAAAGTAAAACCTGAATAAATACATCTAATGTGTAGCTGTATTTAAGGAGAATGATTTGGACACAAATTGGGAAAAAACTGAAGCTTAAAGTGGAAACTAGAGAAATGTGCATTTCCTAATAAAATGCTGTGTGAATGCAATGAAACTGAAATGCTTTTCCAGTTTCAGCATTGGGATGTATTCTTTGTAA
>VURO01045802.1:2500-11090 GCA_015108175.1 Pelvicachromis taeniatus | reverse complement strand
ACTGCTGGCTTACTTGTTGTTCCTAGAGTATTTCAAAGTAGAATGGGAGGCAGAGCCTTCAGCTTCTATGGAACCAGCTCCCAGTTTGGATCCAGGAGACAGACACTATCTCTACTTTTAAGATCAGGCTTCAAACTTTCCTTTTTGCTAAAGCATATAGTTAGGGCTGGATCAGGTGACCCTGAATCCTCCCTTAGTGATGCTGTGATAGGTTCAGACTGCTGGGGGACTCCCATGATGCACTGGGGGTTTCTTCTTCATTCACCATGTGTTAATAGATCTCCCTGCATTCAACCATCGTTGTTATTAATCTCTGGCTCTCTTCCACAGCATGTCTCTATCCTGTCTTCCTTCTTTCACCCCAACCGGTGGCAGCAGATGGCCCCGCCCCTCCCTGAGCCTGGTTCTGCCGGAGGTTTCTTCCTGTTAAAAGGGAGTTCTTCCTTCCCACTGTCGCCAAAGTGCTTGCTCATAGAGGGTCATATGATTGTTGGCTTTTTCACTGTATGTATTATTGTAGGGTCTACCTTACAATGTAAAGTGTCTTGAGGCGACTGATGTTGTGATTTGATGCTGTATAAATAAAGCTGAATTGATGATGATGATGATGATGATGGTGACGATGATGATGACCCTCTGTAGCTCTGCATGCACACACAGCTCGTCATCTTGTCTTAACAGTGGCTTATACGGCTAATGCTGCCTGCCTGTGTGTGTCTGTGTGTAACCTTGCTTTCCTAACTGTGTAGCATAGCCATATGCTAATAGAGCACGCTAGCTATGTGCCGACTGCAGCCATGCTAACACACACACACACACACACGCGCGCGCACACACACACAGAAGCGCATCGTGCATGCACATGCAAATCAGGTGGAAGACACCAGCATGCACGCGCCTCCCCAACACACAGCAGAAATTCACTGCAGCACATTTTTCTGATCGGAGGACAAAGAGGATCAGAGACACTCACCGAGCATCCTGCTGAGGAGGAGGAGGAGGAGGAGGAGGAGACAGCTATAGATTCATGTCCTCCTTCAGCAGCGAGCAGGAGGAAGAGAAGGAGGAAGATGGAGAAGCTACTGATGCTGTGTGGATGAAGCTGTCTGTCTGTCTGTGTGTGTTTGCTGTTTCTGATGCTTCACAGCTTCAGCCCTCCCTCCTCTTCCTCGCTCTCTCTCTCTCTGTCTGTCTCAATCTGACTCACCCCCCTCGTCTGTCAGCTCTTGCCCCTCCCCTGCAGTGAGGCTGCCCTACTTCCTCCCTCTCTGCTCCTCTTTATCCTCCTTGTCTCCTCTGCCGGCCTGTCAGGGGTGACCCCCCCCCCAGCAGCGTACATGTACGATACGTGTCGATGTGCCAGGCGGGCTGCGGCTACACGCCTGCTATTCCAGCTCTGAGCTTCTTCTTCTCTGGTCCTGTAGGCACACACATCCTGTCTGCAGCAGAAGGTGGAATTTTCCATTTGGTGTCATGGAGGCGCTGCATCTCTGCCCGGCTTACATCACCTCCACACGCAGACGCTGCCGCAAGCGCCGCGTCCAGCTGCACCTCGGGGGTTAATAAAGCTTTGGTTTGAATATCTCAGGAACATTTTTACACACAGAGCCCTAAGTCGCTGGACCGTCACCTGACGGATGAGGCCTGTTCCTGTTCCAGCACCATGAAGCGATAACTCACCTGGAGCTGCTATAACTGCTCAGTGTAAGCACGACATGAGCGGAGGCCATCACGAGCTCCTGCAATGATAAAATAATCAGAGAGCAACAGAAGGCAGTGGATGATGCCAGATACACGTGCATGGAAACAGCTTCCCCACGTTGAGCCAGGATCACCAGGATGAACCCACAGACGCCTTCATTCATGGAAACACACCCAGGGGCAAACCTCTGGGCGCGCTCAGGAAGAACACACTCCAACACCTCTAACCAAGGCTTGACTCTGTGTGTACGATCTCCACCTTTCTGGCTTCATCCTCACCTGTTGGTGGGCAGCTGTGAGCATCCACAACAGGACTTTGTTGAGAAGGGGAGCGATGGCATCATGGAGGCAGATGAAACAACAGCTCTCGTCACTGAAGCGTTACAGGAAGACCCCGCCCTCAGCAACAGGACCACTCTCAGCACCGACCAGGTGCACACATCCCAGGGTCAGCACTACAGGCAGACACATGTGTGTGTGGGGGGGGGTCCCCAGTTTCACCCACTGTGACCAACATGGAAGAAGTGGAACAGAGGGCTTTGCTCTCCCACCCTGGAACACCACCAAGTCATTGTTCAGGTCTGTGGACGACACCTGGGTGTCTCAGGACGTCCCACAGTCCACAGACCACATGACCTCAGTGGACCAGCACATCAGGTTGACCAGGGAGGAGTCAGGTTAGCCTTCTGAGACCGAGAGGTCTCATCAGTGATGGGGGACATCTGACAGCTGATGTGTGCCGTGAACCTACGGATCAGGATTTAAGACTGTCATCATCCACCGGAGCACCACCTGGGCGTCCTCAGAGCGATCAGCGCGCCGCGCGGTATCACGGTCTGGAGGAGTCACAGTCATTGTCCACAGAGCCTTCATCGCTCCTCCCAGGATTCCCACCTGCAGCTGTATTTAAGCCCAGCGTGCTCCACCAGCCTGTGGCAGAGTATCTGCTAACCTGCTGGTTGGTGGGCTCGTGTATCCGTGTCGAAGCTCTCATGCTTACCCTTATCCTTGTCAGTCAGATCCTGAAGAATACCAAACCTGGCCATAAGCTCTCGCGCCTGGGCCCACTCACAGCCGGTGCCATGGCTTTGCATGCTCTTCAGCTCCACCTGCGCCTCTGCCCTGGACGCACCCAGGCCGCTACTTCACGCCCCCCCCTTCTGGCATCACTTCGCTTGCAGACAAAGTTCGACAGACTGTTACTGGACCATTATTTCTTCCACCACCCTGACGCTCCTCTCCCTCTGACCTCCAGCCCTCGGACCACAGCCCGGAGCCCACTGCTCATATATACTGCATTTAATGCTTCCCAGTCTACAATCTCACGCTAACCATTCATGGAGTTGTTGACAGTCTAGCTCATTGTTCATGTCAATCACTCAGAGTCTTGTTCAGAGCTTTCGCTCTTGTTTCCAAGTTGCCTTTCACATGTTTCACTTTGTACATAAAGCACTTAGTTGACGCTATCAAGTCCCCGTCCTGCATCTGCACTCGACGTCTCTGACGGCCAAGACGTGATATGTGCCATTTAAACCCCAAAACACGCCAAAAATTGATCGACCCCAACGATGAAGGTACGCTGTTAAGTGCCAGAAGGATTTACATCCTGGACGATATGACGGCGCTCAGGCCAGGACTCTGCAGAAGCAGCACACGTCTGAAAACGTTTCTGTACTGACCAAGCTGAGAGAAAGTTGTATGATGGCAAGAAATGATTTGGCGCTATATAAATAAAATGGAATACTTACCTGGATGATTGAGCATGCATCAAGGAGAATCAAGAATACACGGGCGTGGAACACAGAACTTGACCTGATCCGCCAACTCTGCGGCGCTTCGTTCCAGTTCTTTAGCCACTATGTCTATAGAGGCTGGCTGGAAAACTAAACGGGAGGAGCATGACTGACAGTCTGTGTATTAACTGGCTCAGCAGTACAGGACCCACTCAGGGTTTCATTAGGAACAGACACAGAAACTTAGGAGTCAATAGATATAGCCTCAGATGACATCTTTGTCTTTTGATAGGCAGGTCCAATTACCGAATCCTCATTAACTGTCTTATTTTCAGTAAAATCAGATGCTTGACCGAATGTTATATTTAGATTTGCTTCTCCCAAAACACTAAGACCATGAGTGGAAATGACAGATGGAAAACTAGAACCTGAAATGTCACTCGGAACAATGTCCTCGTAGTCAAAAACACAGTCTCTGAATTAGAGGATTCGGGCAGTGAAAAACAGTCTTACTCACGGTGGTCAGGGTGTCAGAGGGTCTGGAGTCCGAACGCTCATGCGGAGCGTGCAATAAGATGTCACTTTCACTCACGAACAGGAGTGTTCGTGAGTGAAACTCAGTCTCAGCAGCATTGGAGCGTCGGCGGCATGAACGCCTTTTTCTCCGGGAAGCCGGAGGAGGCGGGCCGGGCAGAACATCCTCCGCTGGACTGGGCAAGCAAGTGCTAGTGGATGGGTGAAGATGTCATTTGTGGAAGAGAAAATCCTGCGCCAGTGGGTGCGACGAACTTAGCAGCCAGGGGAGACCGGAAACTGGTCACTGTAGCCGGCTTGCTGCAGCGCAACGAAACTCCCTCCCGGAGTGGTTCAGCCACAGGTTGATCGGCTCCTCCACAGACGGATCAAATGCCGCTGGGTTCATGGGTTCAAAGGTTGTAGCTGTGTTGTAGCTCAGGCGGCAGAGCAGGTCAGCTACTGATTGGAAGGTTGGTGGTTTGCTCCCTGGCTCCCCAAAAGTCCTTGGGCAAAATAATAACCCCAAATTGCTCTCCGATACATCCTACTCCAGGAGAGTAGAAAAGCATTTACCATATATAAGAATCAGTCTATTGAACCTAAACTAGGAAAGTCTAACAAGTGAAAGCTAAACTGACATGGGGTGACATGCAGAGAGAAACCCTGGATGAGGACCAGTGACGAGAACACATTATAAATACACATAGGGAACTGAGGAAACTGCACACAGGAGGGAGACTAACATGACGAGACAGGGTGGATACAAACTGAATACACTGGCATAAGACACGGACCTCCACAATAAAACAGGAAACTCCACACACATGCAAAGACAGACTCAGAGACACGGGCTTTACACAGAGACCTGACTAAAGTGTAACAGAGGGAGCACACAGGCAGGCTAGACACAGAACAGAGGGAGCGCAGAGTAACATGAGGGGCAAAGGGACCAAAACCTAGGATCTATAAATACAAAACCAAAACACAGACCGCAAGAATGCGGCTGATAAACTCAACAGACTGGATCAGTGACAATACTGACTGTGTCTGTAATTGCTGAACATTTAGTTAGTAATAAGTTTGGATTGTTAAAACTTTCTGGAACTTCAGCAGCATCATGAATTTTCATGGTAGGTTTCTTTGAGCCGTGAAGTTAGGGACAGTAACAGATTTGGGGGCTTGTCCAGGATACAAGACTCATCATTGTAAAAACTGCGTGCTGCGCATCGAGTTGAACATTTATATATTTGGGATTTGGCATTCTGTTTTCTTACTGGCACGCCCCAAGATTTCTAGGAAATTTCAACGTGTACTGGAGGTTTTCACTTGGGAACAAATTGTGAAATTGTAGTTTATTACTGAAATAAAACAGAGTAAATCTTTACAAACACAGAGACATGAAAACGGTAAAAATGAAGCTTACTTTAAACAAACTGAGCCTCACACAGGTGCACCATGCTTAAGGCTCAGTTCATAATAAACAGACAGAGATCTGTGGTCTGCACTTCTATAGCACCTTTAAAAGAGGATGAGTCACATCACATTGATGCTAAACTGACAGGCTGTACTTGTACTTTATAGTAAGTGAAACCGATGACCCTAGTGAAATTCTGGGTAACCGACTGTTACCTAGTGTCAGCTGCATTGATCTGTTCGGTCTTTAAGCTGCTGTGACGAGACAGTTTGGGCTGAGATCGAGTCCGACGCAGAGACTGCTTCAACCTCCGAGACAGAAAACCCTGAAGAAGAAAACGGGTGAAGCCGTATTAGCTGCTGTGATTAATAAGTGATGTTAAATCAACAGATATTTGAATGGAGTTTGATGTGGACTCATGATACATTCCACCAGCAGATGGGGTCAATCAGCTAATCTACAGCTGACGGGAGCTCAGCTCTCGTTGCCATGGAAACAACAGGCTGATCTGAGCAGGGCAGTGTGTGTGTGTGAGGGAGAGAGCTCACCGTAACTCTGGCGGTGGGTGTGTCGGTAGCGGAGCCACTGGGCATGCTCTGTCTGCGCACCCCCGTCTCTGAAATAGACAGAATGCATCATGGGAGCATTTGTAGTTTTTATCATTGGTCACCTGCCACAGTTCTGCTGTTGCCATGGTGACCACCAGCGGTGAAGGAGAATTGTTGTTTTTTAATAAAATTGTTTGATTAAATTGTTTGATCAGACTTATTTTAATTTCATTAGAATAATTTCATTAGAATAGGTTTGGGGGCCCTCCGGCTCATCTTTGGGAGGAGTTGTAATTCTCTTTGGGGGAAGGCTTCAAGGATGACCTGAAGTGGAGGTACAGACCTATGTGGAATGTGATCGTATATAAGACATGGGGGCGGCGCCCATCTTTACAGACCATTTTGGCGTTTGACCAGAGCACTCCCTCCACTGCAGTGTAATATTTGCTCATCAAGTGTTTGCAGTTTATTTAAAAAACGTCCACAACACCATTAACAAATACCTCAAATTGAAAATGGATTAAAAAAAATTATAATTAGCACATACTATGGGATTAGCTATCCCAAAACAAAAATGAACATTAGCCACACGATGCGATGAAAGGAGCTCTCTGATTAGGCAGAGGGCCATGCCAGCGGACCGTGGTTGTGCCAATAGCTTTGCACTGCTGAGAAGTGTGTGTGCTTGTACATTCAGCCTCGGGGTCTATTAGTGCTGCGACCATTTGTTGGCATAATCAATGAGGTCGACTAAAAAAATTTGTTGTTGACTCGTTTTGTACTAATACTGCGTAAATGTGGTTTCGCATTACAAACAAAATCAGTAACCAATAATAAAACACAATACACTACAGGAAGTGATGGTGCAATATCACGTATATGTGTGCCAGGGCTGCACTCAGTGGTCAGCATGTAGTTAAATGTTAGTTAGCGTGTAGCTAGGTTAGTTAGCATTTAGTTAAAGTTAGATAT
Source organism: Pelvicachromis taeniatus (assembly GCA_015108175.1). Classification (NCBI taxonomy): domain Eukaryota; kingdom Metazoa; phylum Chordata; class Actinopteri; order Cichliformes; family Cichlidae; genus Pelvicachromis; species Pelvicachromis taeniatus. The sequence continues at coordinate 4,206 of VURO01045802.1, read as the reverse complement.
TGTGTAGTTAGCATGTAGTTAGCAGTTAGCATGTAGTTAGCAGTTAGCATGTGTAGCATATGTATTAAGTGCTTGTGAATTTCACCAAAACACCCTTTTTCTTAAAATTAAATATTTCATTTTGTTTTAATCTCCTGCCTCTGTGATCCGGGTCACGGCACCAATGCAACCCGTCTGTGTGTGCGTGCGCTCTGTAGTGACGTGGGCGTGTGCATGTGTGCCCCGGTCACTGCTGCTTTCTGCATGGCTGGAGGTCGGTTTTGTCACTATGCTCTGTGTTAATGGAGACTTCCTGGGGTTTAGGGCTGCAATTTGAGCACAGCCAAACCGTCACAATTCGGTCTGTTGTTGGCAGACTTGTTCGGCGTGGGTTCTGTGGAAGGCTGACTTTGCTAATGGAAGTTTGAAATCAATTTTAAGTCGAGGATGCAGCGGTAGCATTAGCGCGCTAAATTAGCCTGCTTGCTAGGAGCAGGTCAAAGGAAACTCAAACTTTTTTAACAGCGTGAACTGTTCTTTTGCCAGGAGAGATGTCCTGACAGGCACGTGACACACACAGATCACAGACCTATCTTTATGTGTTGCAGATTTTGCAGTAAAGAGGCCAGAGATCCAGTGCTGTCTCCTGTTTCTTATTCCCACACCACTACACAACGCATGAAGGATCGTAACACACAGACGGGTTACACATGTAGTTAGTGTTAGTTAGTGGTTAGATAAAGGTTAGTGTGTAGTTAGCATGTAGTTAGTGTTAGTTAGTGGTTAGATAAAGGTTAGTGTGTAGTTAGCATGTAGCTAGTGTTAGTTAGCATGTACGTAAAGGCTCGTTAGTGTGTACTTAGTGTGTAGTGTAGTTGTATTGTTCTGTTTTGTGGGTCAGTGAGGGCACTCCTGAATGTCACAGTTGCTGTTAAAAAGCCACCAGTTTGAATATTTGTAATAAAAAGAGTGAGAAACTTAAAGAACACTTTAATCTAACCGATCCACCTCGTGCTGTGTAGCTTTCTGGATTTTAAACTATATACTATATACCAGAGGACGTAACAATACTTATTGGGCTTCAAGCTTGGGCTAAAGCCAAAAAAAACCCACAGACTATATTTATAGGAAATGTGTGTATACTTACAGCATTTGATGTATTTTAACAATCTAAAATTCATATTACTGAATGTAATACCTGCATATGTGTAAAGAGATGGCTTTGATCCTGCCACCCCATTTGATTTCCATGCCACCCTAAGAAGATTTCTCTAGATCAGCTGTAACCTCAAGTCTTTCACAGCCGCATCACCCGCACATTTCACTGCATGACTAGTTTGTATTTTTGTTCCAAGAGCTTAAAGTGTGGCAGAAAGGCTGAAGGAGAAGCTAATCCAACAGCTAATCCCATAGCTAGAAAAGCTATGGGTAAGGCTTAGGGAGAGAAGTGGCCCTGAAAAGGAGGAACGGAGTCAGGAGAACCTCGGCCTCCAAATAAATGCTCACATAATGAAGCACTTCAGTATCCAATAGAACACATTTAAAATGATTTGTACATTCATTCACTAATGAATATGTTTTACATGATCAATTATTACTTCATGAAATCAGTGACATCATCTATAACAGTGCTTATAAACTCTATTCTCAGTGACCTGACACGGACTCTGATCTACTGTCACCTGTCTCAGTGACCTTTGACCTCCAGCCAGTAACATACACCTATA
>VURO01045800.1:0-11176 GCA_015108175.1 Pelvicachromis taeniatus | reverse complement strand
CATCAGATATTTGTGTGGCTCTGAAAAGAGCCGTTGTTGGTAGGACGAGCGTGTGACAGCTTAAGCCCTCTCTCCGCGGATACGGCGAGCCAGCTGTATGTCTTTGGGCATGATGGTGACTCTCTTGGCGTGGATGGCGCACAGGTTGGTGTCCTCGAAGAGGCCGACCAGGTAAGCCTCGCTAGCCTCCTGCAGAGCCATGACAGCAGAGCTCTGGAAACGCAGGTCGGTCTTGAAGTCCTGAGCGATCTCTCGGACCAGGCGCTGGAAGGGCAGCTTGCGAATGAGCAGCTCGGTGGATTTCTGGTAACGACGGATCTCCCTCAGAGCCACGGTCCCGGGCCTGTAACGGTGAGGCTTCTTCACGCCTCCGGTGGCCGGGGCGCTCTTACGTGCAGCCTTGGTGGCCAGCTGTTTCCTGGGGGCTTTACCGCCAGTAGACTTACGAGCGGTCTGCTTGGTTCTTGCCATCGTATCTGTTTTCTCTTTGTGTGAAAAGAGCAGAAAATGTATCAACCGGAAAAGACTCGCTGCTCTTAAAGTGTGTGACTGGCTGTGACGCGGTGCCGCTCGGGCTCCTGATTGGTGAAAGGCTCCACGTGGTGCTCAGCACCGCCCCGCCTCGGTGTATGCATTGGAGAAAAGTGCATTTAAATTTCGCGCTGCCGCAAGTCTTATGTGATTGGTGCGTGACGAAGGAACCCGCGCTCCGTGGAAATATAAGCGAGGCTCTGAGCTTCCCGGGCCACATTTCCTTTGAGTGTCGATACTACGAAGAGAAGAGCATCAACATGAGTGGACGCGGAAAGACCGGAGGCAAAGCCAGAGCGAAGGCCAAGACCCGCTCATCCCGTGCCGGGCTTCAGTTCCCCGTTGGTCGTGTCCACAGGCTGCTGCGCAAAGGTAATTATGCAGAGCGCGTGGGTGCCGGTGCCCCCGTTTACCTTGCAGCTGTTCTCGAGTACCTGACCGCTGAGATCCTGGAGCTGGCTGGTAATGCAGCCCGCGACAACAAGAAGACCCGTATCATCCCCCGTCACCTGCAGCTGGCTGTGCGCAACGACGAGGAGCTCAACAAGCTCCTTGGTGGAGTCACGATCGCCCAGGGTGGTGTGCTGCCCAACATCCAGGCCGTGCTGCTGCCCAAGAAGACTGAGAAGCCTGCCAAGGCCAAGTAAACCTTACAGCACGGCTTCACGCAAAACAAAGGCTCTTTTAAGAGCCACACACACTTCTCTCTGAGCAAACATCCTCATGCCTGTCTTTTTCTCAGTCTTTTATCCACATTGTAAAGCACTTTGTAAATATTAACAAACCCAATTTTTCTTTCATCTTTAAATAATTGATGTAGTCTTACTGATATGAAACCTTGGCATGTAATCTCTGACATTTGGTATAAAAATAAATGCTTAGTTTTAAAAGTTTAATGGTTAAAGGGTTTTTTGATTTTGTTGTTCTTGATTAGATAAAGTACACTGTCCATTTTCACTTTATTCCTGCTTTAATCGTCCATTAGAAATAATTGCTTATTTGCACATTTTAGTACTCTAACCAGATGAGAAAAATTGGTTTCTGGCTACAAATCATATGTCTGGGTGAACAAGCTGACACCTGGCTCAGTAGATTTCCCTTTTAGAGTGTAGCTATTCAAACGGCAGAGCGCCAATTCCTGCAAAAGTGGCAGGTAGTAAAAGTTGACATGTGTTGGTCAGCTGGAGCCTTTCTGTGGAGTTAATATGCTGTCCCACAGTCCAAGGAGACTCATTGGGTTACATCCAAAAATGGGTAGCTGCGGATTTGAGTCTGTGGTTTTCTGTCTGTTACCCATGTAAAAGAGATGACCCGTTGAGGTGCACTACACCTCTCTCCTTTTGACATCTGGGCAGACTCCAACCCCAAAACTGAATAAGCAGTTAACCATAGATGGTCCAAAATTCCAGTTTGGTCGACAATTGTGTGTCTGTAGCTCAGGAGGTAGAGCAGGTCATTTATAAATTGTGGTTCGATTCCTTGCTGCTCCAGTCTGCGAGGCAAGATACGAACCCTAAGCTGGTTTCTGATCCATGGGTTTGTGAATGTAAGATCGAGGGAGGAAGAAACCCCTCAAAGTTACAAGGGCCTATTATTTTGTCTTTATTCTAAGAAATGTAATCCTTTTTTCACACAAAGACTATGAATGGAATGTCTGCCTCATGATGCCTGCTAGTTCTTCTCACTTAAATCTTATAATTTTGTCCGTGATAGCCACACCTCAAAATTTCCTCAGTGAGTTCTGTCATTTTATCTTTTGTTGCCGACTCAACCTTAACAAAGGGGACACTCACTCACTGACTCACTCACTCACATGACCAATTCCAGAATCCTACAATTTGTAAATAACGTATGAGGTGGTAAAATCTGTGCTACAAACATTTAATTCCAAGCATTTTAGAGCAGTGAAACCTTTAAAACGTTCATGCCTGGGAGATAATAGAAATATAATGAACATCACAGGCATCCTTTTTCACAATGTTCTCAATTTGCAGCTCTCCATTGCACAAGTACTGGTAACGCCAATCTTTGTGGCAGGGTGGGTTGCCCACCTCCCAAAATTTCATTAGCACTCCTGTGAGAGAAGAGATAAATAAGATCAGTCAGGTAATTTCCAAATATGTGTGTGCGCATGTAAGCAAGGCCTACCGTAAGTTTCCTTGATCAAGATCCAGCAAGGAATATTTGGGACTTCCCAGTCTGGTCACCTAGAAACCTAGAAATGTGTTGTGAAGGAGGGTTTGTATTGTATTGCTGTAATTTCAAAATACCAGAGTAAAAACCATTTCACTTGACCTCAAACATATACTGCACAAAAGCAACAAATAAAACAATGCCATAACTTTGAGTAAGTACATCAGTAAGACTTAGACAATTAACAATGTAATGCCAACAATGACAAAACCAAATAGAACAAAATTTCTATAGTGATAAAAAACAAAGTATAACAGTAACAAAGCATTAAATGCTGTGTCTCAATACATAAAATCATTGGTGGATTGCAAAATACTTGTAGGGAAATCCAAAACTACAAATCTAAAACATATGTTTGAAGTTCAAAATTTTCAGAAGGAATTCAGGAGAAATATCTTTGGTTTAAAAAAAATTTAATTTGCTTCAGCAGTTGAAATTACAAGTTACAGCGCTGGACCTTTGTGTGAACTAGCGATCTGCTTCACAGAAAGTATATCCCTGAACCGGGATGTACGGCTTATATACTGTGACAATAACAAAACAGTATTATGGTTATCTTCTCCCAGTCTTCTGTGAATCCTCCCCGTTCATGTCCGACCTCGCCTCATATCTGCTTCTGCTGGAATCAAAGACAGATACACAACACACCCTGCGTAGCCATGGCGATCTGCTATTATCCTTAGTCTTCTGTTGATAATAAGGCTCAGTTCAGGGCATCTTGTTCGGACTTCCAGAGACTTTTGTACCCATTATCGTGTGTGTGTAAGCATGCTGCAAAAACACTCTGTACTTTACGTGTTCACGCAATGTTTCAAATCCACACAGTAGAGCACTAGACAAAGCTTTGACCCTGAAAACACAGAGCGCCAACTCTTTTATGAGCACATTTGCATTGTGTATATATTAAAATAATAAAATATCTTCATTTAATAATTTTATAAACAATTTAATCCTGTTTCAACCTTAACATAAGCCATAAAAAAATGAAAAGAGATGAAAGGGTGTCAGCAAAGGAAGGGACAAATTTACACTTAGTGGGTAAAAGAGAAGATGAGAGCTCTTTACAGGGAGACTGTCAAGAGTGACCAAAAAATCAAATGTAGACATTTTTGACATGGCATGAAATATCCCATGTTTTATAAATTTATATGTTATTTATTTTAATTTTTAATGCATTTTAAAAGCAGTGCTGCATAATTATGAAATCTAGAGCATCTAGATTTATTTCAATCTGACTGTCCATTTTTACCTGAACAATGTTCATCTAAGAAAAAGAGAAAAGAAAAATGTTGAACAGTAATGTCATGAGCAACAGTTCAGAGAATTTGGTTTCAGGATATTTTAGCTTGTGCAGTGGTTTATTTATTAAACCGAGTCTAAATAATGAAACCTAAATCAGAATAGTATTGTAACACAGGAGTTTCGAAGTAATTGACGCGGAGACCAGAATGCATGCCAAGCCAAGCTTTAATCAGGAAACAGAACATTAAAGTTTTCATAATGTTTAATCTTTGACTAAATGAAATAGTAGTGAAATCTCTTCAAAGTCGCTGTTTTGTGACTCCAATTCATGATTCAAGACACAAGTTCATTGTTCCTACCACAGATCTGTAAGAATGTTTCACAAAAGCCCAATAAATCTTTAAAAGATTGTAAAATTCTTAAAGTGGACATACTCTTTTAATTTCTAGTGTCATATTTGTTTTATTATTTTCAAATGTATTTTATTCTTTTTTTAAACCAACATTTTCTGGCAGCTCCTTGTACACAGGTTTAAACAGCAGGTGACATGGGATATGATCATATTAACTTATTGACAAGATAGAAAGCGGGATATTTTTTTCTATAAAGGCCAAAATATAAGAATTTTGCTAGCATAATAAAACAAAAAGTATAACCCAGAGAAGTGTCTTATCAAATGAAAGGAAAGGGAATGAAGGCATTTTTGTTTCTCAGGGGATCTTGTAAGCTTCACTGGGTTGCTTGATAGAGTTTAAGGCTATGACAGTCCTGTTTTACCTCAACCATGCCATTCCCCATTGCTTTTTTCTTCCTCTTCTACCTTTGCCCCATTTCCTGCCTCGTCCTCTACCCTTGCTTCCTTTTTTACGCCAGCCTCCTCGTCTACCCTTGCTTCCTTTTTTACGCCAGCCTCCTCGTCTACCCTTGCTTCCTTTTTTACGCCGGCCTCCTCGTCTAAGCTTGTTTCCTTTTTTACGCCGGCCTCCTCGTCTAAGCTTGCTTTCTTTTTTACGCCAACCTACTCCTCTACCCTTGCTTCCTTTTTTACGCTGGCCTCCTCCTCTAAGCTTGTTTCCTTTTTTACGCCGACCTCCTCGTCTAAGCTTGCTGTCTCCCCTGCGCTTGCAGCTTCCTCTTTGATTTCCTTTGCACTTGCTCATTTGCCCCCCTTTTCCCTTACCTGAGCCTGGAGTTATCTCACTACCTATGTCACTACCTATGTCACTACCTATGTCACTACCTATGTCATTGCCTATGTCATTGCCAAGGCTAGGTTCAGGTGTTTCTACATTTGTACCTTGGTCTTGACTTGACAGGGCTGTGTTTGCAACACATGCAGGCGTAACATCTCCACCTGAGGAGCAACTTGTGCATTTAAAAGAATCGTTTCCAGGTTCATAACAACGATATAAGTTGTTAAGCCCAAGTTTGGCAATTTCAAGATGCTTAAATGATTGAGTCAACTGAGAAGTGTCTGAAGCAGGAACATCAGGTACATTAGAAAACACAAATGCATAACTGCTCCAGTTGTGAGTGATATCATTAATGTTCGAAGTGATACCTTTGTCATTTGAAATTGGAGAGTTTTCAGAGTAGATGATGAGTACGTTACCCTCACTACTTTTTATGAATGGTTGTATGTTCTGCAGAACATGTGATAGTGCCTGTGACTGTATTGCTGCCACCACCCTGCTGCCTTTGTACACTTGGCCCTGTGAAATGGCTTCTCCCACTCTGTCTGCTGGGTCATTCTGAAGGACTTCTTGGAGATTGCTTGGATCTTGATTCTGAGGGATGTTCAAAGCCACACTGAAGGAATCACCTAGTTCATATCTGCCAAGGGAAAATGTTAGTAATTATTCATGATAATAATTGTAATGAATTTAAAAGTTTAGATAGCAGATGAAGAATTCTGGGAAAAAAAACAATATAATAAGTAAAAACTGCAGACTAAACTTTGAATATCAGCGATGATCTGGGCCTTGTCAGTGAGTGGTAAAAGTCTATTTTGCATTGAGTGTCTTGGGGGTATCAGGAAAAACAAAAGAAAAAAGGAGCCATAAATAGCCCATACAGATGTTTAAAATTTATTTTACGGGACAGTAGACATAACAAGCAATTCCCACCCAGCTCACCAGTCTGAGTAACCCTCATCACTCAGGCCACTCACACGGACTTTATTCAGGCCAAATCTTTCTTTGCACTACTTACAAGCACTTTGCAATTATTTTGTGCTCCAATGTTATTTTTGTATATATTTCTCTTGTTTGGTATTTATTCCCGCTGTCTACTATTTATATATTATTCCAGCACTGTTGACATGGAGCACCCATAATTTTGGTTGTACATGTACAATGACAATAAAGGGCTATTCTATTCTATTCCATTCCATCCATCCATCCATTTGCATCTGCTTATCCTTTACAGGGTTGCAGGGGGTTCTGGAGCCTATTCCAGCTGTGTTGGGGCAAGAGGCGGGGTACATCCTGGACAGGTCGCCAGTCTGTCGCAGGGCTAACACAGATAGACAGACAACCATTCACACTCACAGTCAATCTCACATTCACACCTATGGGCAATTTAGGGTTTCCAATTAACCTATCCCCATAAACTAATAACAAATTATTATATTATAATAATAATCATAATAATAATCCTCACAGATAAAAACTCCAAACTTTTTGCCAACTCACTTGTTCTTTATGGTTGCTACAATGTTTGTGAGCCAGTCCTGGTCTACAGCAGCCAAAATGTTTGGAGGAGACAGGAAGAAGACTGGCACCATCATCAGCCAGCACAGGCCAGCCATCTAATCAGATCAGATTTAACAAGAGAGTGGTTTTCACACACAAAACTGCTGTGACTTATCCAATAAACAATGACAATCATAACAATTAAACCAAGTGAATGTTTTAAAGAAACAACACAAACATTTAACATGATATCGAGATGCCTCACTTACCTTCACATGTGTTGCCAGTTGGATCTACTGGTTAACCCTCTACTGACATAACACAAATAGACCTTTTGATGTAGATAAATGATTAGTTTATAAAGGAATTCATCAATTTACAGAAAAGTCCGTTTGCAATACTTGACAAAAAATTCATTGTTAAAGTGTTTTTTCTTTGCAGAAATGCGAAGCATACAAGCTTTCAGCTTCTCAATAAAGGCGTTTATCACATTGTTATTCAAATTTTACACTTTCTTTGACATTTGGTTCCATAAAATTATTAATCAAAGAAATTGTCACCAGGTGACAAAAACAGACAATGACAAAACTTAGTAGCAAGGCTTGATTTTTATCATCAAAAATCTATGAAAAAAGTCTTGAAAATCAGTAACTTTATTGCTTACCTTTTTGGGAAAAGAGACACTGTCCACACCTCCTGGTTAATTTTAAGTGTCTAAAATAGTAGACACAATACCAGGGAAGCCTTGGTTCTTTATAGAGAACAAAGTGACCACCCCCTGATAGGCATACCATAACCATATTTGAACATGTCTGTATGTGATGATAGATAGAAAAAAATCACTTTTTTAATTTGTCATCTTCATTTTGGAGAAGAAGAAAGAAAAAAACAGAAAGAGAAGAATTCAACTAAAGAGGAAGAAAACATTTAGGTTTTTGACCACATCATGACTAAGATGCTTTTGCAGAGAAGCAGAGAACAATGTACAGAATAACAGAGATAAAAACAGTAGCTAAACTAAAAGTTGGACAAGAAGCTATGAACATGAACATGAGAGGTGTTATTGCACTTACAGAACATCATTTTCTGAAGAAATGTTCATTGTATTTTCTCTATTTGCTGCTGGAATCATGTTTATATATTTTCACTGTAAGGACTGAAGAAGTCACTTGGATGAGTGATGAAATGTTTCTCCCACTAAAAACACTTTGTCCAGATGAACAGCATTAGTTTTTTGGGATTTCAGTGATTAATTCAGATTTTTAAAGTAATTTGCACACATTTTTAAACAATACAGTTTAGAAATAGCAACAGAAAATGTTTTGCTCTGGGAGTTCAAACATAAAATCATTCAATAGAAATGATTTAGCAAACTGGAACAGTATAACTGAATAAATTAAGAAATCACTCTCTGTCTCTTGTACATATTACGTGATTAAGACCTGTTTGCATCATTGCTCTCAGAGCACTTATTAGACTGCTTGGTCATCATTATGCCATAAAAGCAGAATATAACACAAGGATAATCTGTGCATTGCCTCAGTTGTTTCTGTAACCTTGTGTCTCCTCTTTTAGTAAAAGTAGTTATTGTTCAGGGTTTTATTTCTGTCACGTTTTGCTCATGAGAGGAGCGACAAAAGGAATTCAATGCAGGATTATAAGTGAGTCTTATGAACCAGCATGTTTCTGCTTTTGGTTACACAAAGGAAACAAAATAAATCTAGCTGAATTTGATTAATGAGAAGGCCAGTCTGTAATGACAATATGAAGTGGTAAACGAATGAGGAATGAGGTCAACATATTTGTAATGAAATTCAGATATCACTCAGCTTGCATTAAACTGTATAAACCAACTGAAACTGAACTGAATTGAAATCAAGCACCAACTGAATTAAATGTATATATGCATATATTAATTTAATACAGAACTACATTAACTCTGCATGAGAACAGCAACAAGTAACTCAGGCCAGGGCCTGAGTAGCCTGCAGTTAGAATAGAATAGAATAGAATAGAATAGAATAGAATAGCCATTTTTGGTCATTCTACATGTACAACAAAAATATGGGGTCTCCACATCAAGTGTGCAGGAATAAAATGTCAATAGTAAGGCAGCAGGAATAAATAACACACAGGAGACATATATACAAGAAGCTGTTTGTGAGTACCTGTTTGTAACCTGATTGACCTGAGGCACCAACCAGAGGGCAGCGGCCCAAGCAGGTCATGAGCAGGATGCAAGGGGCCACCTGTGATGGCCCTGGATTTTCTGAGACAGGAGTCTTTGATCTAGAAGTGAGAATTTATGGAATTATTGTATTGTTGCTGAGCTGTAGGACACAAAGAGCATCCTCATGTAGCTCTTCCTGTTCTCCAGATGGCTCAGCCTCTGTGTGGGGTGATGGTGATAGTGTCCTCCGTTGACCTATTTGCTCTGCAAGCAAACTGGTAGGTGTCGAGGGAGGGGGATAGACAATCTCTGATGTGCTGCGACAATTTCCGCTCAAAACACTTCATGAGTGCAGACTTGAGGACTATGGGTATGTATGTTACTGAAAAGATGTGAACATGAAACAGATGGATGAAGAAATTAGACAAAACTTAAGTAGATATGGAAAATGTTCACAGTGTTTTACAGATAGGTTTATGTGTTTAGAGGCAACAAACTATAGCTGCAGACCCAGTCTGAGCTGAGTGAGCTGTAGTTTGCTTAGTCATTTGGAGATGAAGATAAGATGAAGACTTCTGCTTGTGCTGGTGACTAGTTCCTTTTTTCATTTCTCCTCTTCGTGGCTTCAAGAAAGAAAAAGAAAAACAAAGATGGCACAAGTTACATGCATAAGTTTTATGGTACTGAAACTTTTCAAAGCATCCAGACCAAACTTCACTCCTTACCTCAACATTTTCAAGCGGTAAACTGGATGTTGTGAACTGATGTGCTCTGTGAATGAAAAGAAAACTGATGAAGAACAAATGCCCATGGGTTGGAGCAAAGTTAGACATTAGAGTCACACTGTTACATTTTCCACAATTTTTTTTTCACCAACATTTCAACATTTGGCAGACAGTAATGCAGAACAATCACACGAAGACTGATTTTAGAGAGGTTTATTCACTAATGACAGGATCCACAATTGTATATGGCAAATTGTTGACAACGGGCTAGGGCACATGGTACTCCAGGTAAGTACAGGGATTGTGCTCAGCATGATCAACCACTATAACTTTGTGCAGTCTGGCAGAGAATGGATGAATGAGCTGCCTAATAAAACTACAAGTGAATGATATGTATCTTTTAGTGTCAGTGTTCCGATGTACCAGCCACGGCAATATTAGCTGCTGAGAGATAACACTTCCATTTTACAGCCTAGTTTATGTTTTTTTTTTTATTACCTTTTTGTTTGTTACCATTTTTTGATTTTGTTTTTCATTTGTCACTTAAACCAAACCAAATCTTCCATGTAAATGGGGCACACCACCAATTTAGGAATTAAGTGAAGCCCCGAGCCAATATGACCAACATGCATAGAGAGAAAATGACAGGCCTACAGTGAAGGCCTTGGAGTGCGTGTAAATTAGCTGGAAGGATTTTGCATGACATAATTATATATTTTCCACTTTTCAAGTGTTCTTTTGGTCAGCATAACTAGTTGGGCTACTAGTTCTATTATTCAGACAAAACAGAGGTTATTACACTGAAAACTATAGCTGCAAAAAGTGTTCCTAACACTTTTGGTCCAGATGGTCACAATTAGCCGATTAGGTACTAATAGAAAAAGCCAGTTCGGCCTTATTACTAGCTGTGGCTGCTACTACTGTTGAGAGTGCAGCAGACTCGACAGCCAACATGTCGGTTTATTTGACACGTTTTACTGCATCTCGTTTTAGTTTCTTTTCTCTCTTAGCTCTTCAGCTCCACCTTTTCGACAATTCTTCCACATTAAACTTTGTTCTGCAAGTGCATGCACATTGACGTTGGACGAGGCCCAGTTGCCTTGAGAGATTTGATTGAGCAAAACAGTGTCAGTAATGAAAATGAATGGGCTACCAAGAAAATGCCAGGTATGCCAGATTACCAGTCCAGCCCTTCTCAGCCTTAAAAATCTAAGAAACATGGTCTTGGAGTCACTTTTGATCAGAATATATTCTTCATGCAAATGCCATACAGAAATAATGTAGCCATGTGATAAATGTGAACCTAGCATAACCACCACATTATGTCTTGCCATTAGCTCTCTATTGAAAATTATGAATATTAACTCCTTTCTTATTGGACACTCACACAAAATGGATGGATGTATATATATATATATATATATATATATATATATATATATATATATATATATAAAAAAAAAAAAAAAAAAAAAAAAAAAAATAAAAAAAAAAAAATATATATATATATATATATATATATATATAAAAGAGTAAATAATCAAAATAAACTCATAATAAGAAAAATTGAGGTCTGGTGTAGCACAAACAGGTACACAATGTAGAAACACCCCTATCACCCG
>VURO01045793.1:0-14163 GCA_015108175.1 Pelvicachromis taeniatus | reverse complement strand
CCAGCGTACTCGATGATGTCACAGGTCAGGAGAACGTGACCGGGCTGGTCTCGCGTAATGCATGACGGGTTATTTGGCTCCACCAAGTCCAATAAAGTTTTATATAAACTTTATTTATCACACTTTTAACATACAGTTAAGAAAAACAAAGATCACTTAAAAGATAACATTGTAGTATTACAATGAAAAGCAATGAAAGTGACGGGGACAATGACATAAAAAGTGCAAAAGAAAGATAAATAAATAAAAATAAAATAAAAGGAACAAAAATAAATTAAAATAAAAATACAAGTCCACACAAGTCACCACCAATGCATGCTCGATAAAATGGGCAGAGGCAGCGTGTGGTGTGTGTGAGAAAGTGTTTTACAGTATTTGGTTCAGAATCTTTTTTTTCTGGATTTTCCTCCTTTAAAATTGGGTGCGTCTTATAGGGCGAAAAATACGGTACATATATACGTATATACGTATGTATATATGTACGTATATACGTACATACATACGTATATATGTATATACGTATACGTATATGTATATACGTACGTACGTATATATGTATACATGCGTACGTATATATGTATATACATATTTTTTTTATTTTTTTACCTCTTTTTATATTTGGACTCTATTTGAGTTGCTTTGCATGATTCACAGCTCAAAATAATTTTTTCATTGACTGAAACAAGCAGCTTTAACTTTCTTCACTATAAGGCCGCTGGATGCCAGAAGGCTTGAACATCAGGTATGTCAGCCTTCTGTGCTCACACCCAGAACCGAGTGCTTAAGATAACTGCATTAAGGTCAACTCCTCTTCGACCAGCACTTAGAGCAGTCTTTATGTTGGGCTTTTTGTTCATATTTGTCATGTTTAATATAAGCATCCATTCATATATAACAGAGGAATAAGGGAAAAGCATATAGCATATGATTTAAAAAAAAAAAAAAAAGATCCTGTAGTGGAAACAGTTGACTCTTCATATTAAATGCTTGACAAGTCAACAGATCAGAAGCAGCCAGGCTATTAGTGCAAGTCTCCTTCAAGTTTTTCTTGTAGGAGGAAAGAAAAAAAAAAAGCTGCATCATCTAAGCTCCTTATGTCTCCGAGGGGGATGTCTCTGTCACGCAGAGGAGGATGCTAAAAATCTGCTGGTGAGGACGGCAGTGAAAGGATCAGAGCGTTTGACTCACTTCTTCTTGTTTTTGACTCTTATCACCTACACCACAGCCTTCATCAGGCTCCTAATCCCTTTAGCGGCTGAGAAGCGGAGTAATATCAAAAAACACTTTTGCATTCATTACATTCTTAGTGAAAGAATGCACACTGCCATCCCCCTGACTCTTCAGCTTCTCGTGACTCCCCTCGGAAAAGTAGAAAGACTCTTTGGTACCAAGTGGGCTTGAGGAAAATCAAAGCACTCGCTGGTGAAAAATGTGATCGTCCTCACAGTGTATTACTTTGAAAACCTAGATAAAACACAGTAACACATCAGTCATTTAATTTAATCTTTGTTCTTTGTAGTATGAGCCACGTGAAGGCTGCGCTAAAGTGCGTTATCTGCTGATGAAACCAGTTGTACCTCCACTTTTATCCTAGAAGGCAACATCATGGACCACATGCATACAGAGTACAAAAACCCTGAAATAGAAATGCTGGAATGTCCCTCTTTATCTGTCCCTTAAAGGCGTTAACACGATGCTGACCGCTTCAAATGTGTCAATGTACATTTGGCCAATTGGCACTGCTTTAATATTTCTTTGAAACAGTTCTGCATTTCTAAAGCCAAGCTTGACGAAGTTTTCTGCAGCATATTGCTGACCGTGGTCTTTTGATTGAAATGATCAGAGTCATTAGTGATGTCCTTTCACTCCAGTGGATGAAGTATGTCAACATGTAGCCTACTTTAGAGAGAGACTGAAAGCTTTTAGACACGCACACTCGTCGCTGCCCGATATGGGATTCTCCCAATTTTATTATTAGTATTATTTTTACATCCAGCACCACCATCAGGTTAACATTTTATGTTTTTAAATGACAATATTCCCATAACTGCTGACCGCTGATATTTGAGATTTGACTTTTCACACCAGAGAAAGCCTTAGCAACCAGAGGTGTGGAGTCGAGTCACGTGACTTGGACTCGAGTCAGACTCGAGTCGAGTCCAAGTGACTCGAGTCAGACTCGAATCATTCATTTTTTGACTTTAGACTTGACTTGAAAAAATGTTATAAGACTTGGACTTGACTTGCACTTTTACACCAGTGACTTGGGACTTGAATTGGACTTGAACCTGTTTACTTGAAAAGACTTGATATTTTACCATTGTTATTATTTTACCATAACATTGTTTAAAAAAAACAAAGACTTGAAAGGACTTGAAATTCAAAGTTTCGGACTCGGGACTTGACTTGAGACTTGACTCTGACTTGAGGATAAAGACTTGAGACTTACTTGAGACTTGCAATACACTGACTTGGTCCCACCTCTTTTAGCAACAACCCTGCAAGCATGACCTCCCTTACTTTCCCCTTACCACCATAAACACACCAGTCCCATGAATGAGGCCAGTGTGACATGTAAAGACATCTGCGCTCAATAAAATGTAATTGTTGGGTTTCCATTTTTGATAAAAGGGTTAGGGTTTCAGCAAACCTCATGTAAACTACCATAAATAAAAGGAACTAAAGCTACATCAGAGTTTAAAATATGTGTGTTAATGTCAATGTATCTTATGTAAGCATGACCTTTGTCTCACATTTGACTGGGATCTCGTCATTGATGTATGGACACATATTTATTTAGGGGGCAATATTTCTATATTGTTTCAGGTAGCTGTAGGCAGCCAATAACAAACTGGTTTGGGGGACTCCAAACAAAAGCAAGCTCTCATCCACTCAAGGTCCCTGAACCCATTGTAAAAGATTATATATTTATTCAGTCATGTCATCCCTCAGCACCGTACCCCCTACACATGCACACAAACACACACACTTTTCCTTTTCCCTTGCCAGATCAATTAACAGATTAGTGGTTGTGTGTAATAGATTAAAGGCGCGAGTCCAGGATATCGTCTCTGTCTAATGCATTTTCTGCAGAGAGAGTGAGCACGAGCTTTACTGTCAGGGGAATATTGACAGTTTGGAGTGCAAGGTTATGTCTGTCCTCCAAGGATTCATCATCTGCCATTTCCTGTCTGTAATATATTTATTTTGATAATGCATATTGATGCTGTTCTGATGTTCAGATAATTCTCTTATATGCCACATGATTTATTGAAAGTACACCCTTTTCTAGCTGGATTTTTTTTTATTGCATACTTTATTATTTTGCAATGATGCACACAAAAGAGTGTGCAGAAAACTCATAGACTGCCTTTCTTGCCTGTTTTTCAGATTTGGTGATTAAACGTCTTTTAATTTGCTTTATTTCCTTCCACACACTGTTAAATGTATAATATTTCAATTAGCATGGGCAGTCTGCCTGACTGTGATTGCAATCACACAGTTTTGTAATAAAAAAGGCCTTCAGTAGTCATCATCAGCAGCACCTAATTGAAGATAGACAATGTTTTTACCTGTGTGTTTACATAACAAACAAGAGGCCATGTTTTTACACTGAATTCCACATGTATTTACACAGGCAGCCATGCAGCAACAGTCACTGCTTTTGTTTACACACATGCTCACAAAAAATACTGCAGTATATATTTAGCAGGTTTGTAGCAGGAACTTTTAGTCCAGAGCAGATCACTGGGAGAAGTGTAAGGACTCTGCTGGTGTGAATATCTATTTACTAGATTATAGAGAAATTAAGGGTGGTTAATGATTTTTGCACAATAGTCTATGGATGGATACAATAATGTACCCATCCATCCATTCTCTTCCACTTACCCTTTTCAGAGTAGTGGGGGTGGGGTGGGGGGGCTATCCCTGCTGTCTTAGGGCGAGAGGCAGGGTACACCCAGAAAAGGTTGCCAGGCTGTCGCAGGGAAACCACATATACACAGACAACCATTCACACTCACATTCACACCTATGGGCTTTCCAAGTTACCAATTAACCTATCCCCGCTAACTACATGTCTTTGGACTGTGGGAGGAAGCTGGAGTACCTGGAGAGAACCCATGCAGACACAGGGAGAACATGCACACTCCACACAGAAAGACCCCGGGCTGATGGTGGAATTGAACTCAGGACCTTCTTGCTATGAGGCAACAGTGCTAACTACCATGTCTTACAGATGGATTGTATCTTTCTCCTGACCTCTTCTGTACATACTGATGATGATTTGAACCAAAAATGTTACATTTATATGTATAATTTCTAATTTTACTTCTTTACCCTTCCACTGACGCCACCTTTGAGGAGCCTTCGTCTAGACCTGTGTGACGTCTCTGCAGCTTTTTTGCTTTTTTCTTTAAGACTTTCAGATAGTGTTTGTCAGCTGTAGTTTTTCAGGCTTGCCGCTTCTTCTTCAAGAATACACTGCACATCATGCTGAAATATACAATCTTGTTGGCTAACAACTCAAAAATACTATCTTATACCTGAGAAACTGTGTTGTCTTTGACAGTTTTTATAGATTCACCAAAGAAATTGGAACAAAATTAATTTTGTGAAAGGCTGTGGGTAAAAAATCCCTAAAGGTGCAATTTAAAATTAATTGGTCTGTTGTTTATAGTAACAACATTATTTCATTTGTTGAATGATTCATAGGTGAGTGAGTTACAGTAAGTTGCTTAAATAACAAAAAAATATTCCTCTAAAAATGGTACAAGGACTGGAATGAGAGTGAGTGAAAAAGCAGCCAATGTACAAAGAAAAACGTATAAAAGACCTTCAGAAAACCTTGGAAACAAAATATGAATGAATATCAGGTGGCTCAAGACATTTACTGTGTTTGTATAGCAAACATACCTAAAGTGTATTCTAATCCATGATCTGCACAGTATGTGATGACAAGAGCACAGTGAGAAAAAAAAAATAAAATCAATGTTAATGTATTTAAGGAGCAGAGCGGCAGCCGATCTTCGGGGACCTTCCTGTGCCCGTTGGCTTGAGTTCCAGTCAATTACTCTTTGGTCTCAGCAGTGCTATGTGTCTGACTGGAGACTGAGCTGATGCGTCACTGTTGGACTGACAGTGAATGAAAAATGATTCACATTTACCACCTTCGAAAATGGTTTTTATCACACGCAACAGACATACAGATGGCTGGATTACTTGGAGGCAAAAATCCAGCACCCTATTTAGAATCTTAACATCTTTGGGGTTTTCTTCTTCTTTTAAGACACAATGTTTTGCACAAATGTTTAACAGTGAGAGTGAAATCATACATAACAGGATCCACAACAAGTTTTCCATCAACACAAGCATAAATCAGCCTGTTCTGTTTTCAGCTTGCCTTTCACTTTGTCTTGAAAAATTCTCTTACTTACTTACAAAAGTTTTCACTGCTATTGCTTCCTTCCTCCACTATGAGTAGACTGTGACATGTCTGGGCAACATTTGTGACTGTTTATTGCAGATATTCAAAGAAATGAGGAGCACTTGGAAATGCAAGCATTTGGATTTAGCAAAAGATGAAATTACAGGCCTTGATGGAATAAGAATAACCACAAATAATTGTGGTCACAAAAGCAAACCCACAACAAGCCTTACAGAGTCGCTGTGTCAGCATTTCTGTGTGGCTCTACTTGGACATAAGAAATCTTTTAAGCTAAAGTCTAATGCCAGCATATCAACATGATGAAGATAAATCTTTAACACCATATTTCAGCATGTTAGTATAGCATTGTTTGTCTTTTTGTTTTCATTAATTAGCTTAAAACAAAGTGGAGTATGTGTTCATAAACCAAAATGCTGGGCACTTAAGCTAGATGAAAACATCAAAAGAGCAGTCATTAAAAAGCCTACTGGGGCTCTGTGAGTGAGGCAGGATCATGTGAATTTCCACTTTTCAGTTCTGTGGTGAAAATTCTGGAAAAGAGCAATAAAGAAAACATTTGTGTTTGGTTTCGATTATATATTTATTTTTAAAGAGCTGCATGGAGTGCAAGCCTTTTACCTCAACATAGGAAATTTGTTTGTTCATATGAGCTATCAGGGGTCTCCAACTCCAGGCCTCAAGGGCCGGCGTCCTGCAGGTTTTAGATATCACCCTGGGTCAGGACACCTGAATCAAAGAATTAGTTCATTAGCAGGCCTCTGGAGAACTTCGAGACATGTTGAGGAGGTCGTTTAACCATTTAAATCAGCTGTGGTGGATCAAGGACACATCTTTGAGGCCTCGAGTTGGAGACCCCTTAGCTATAAGGACAACAGTACTGCAGCCACCTATACTTTTCACCTAGAGGACCAGCTTGACCAGAGAAACCTGTGTCATGAAGCTCCTGGTACACAGGTTTTGTGCTGATGTTAATTGCAGAAGAGGTTTTGAACGCTGGAGAGCATTCTGTCCTACATTAGCACTCTGTAACTCTATGTGGTCATCACTTGGTGGTTGGGTTGCTTTGATTGCTAAACGTTTTTACTTGTTAATAATACCACTTACAGCTGAACATGGAATATCTAGGAGGGAAGAAATTTGCTTTATTTTACACACCTGTGGCAACTGGACTAAAAACACCTAAATTCAAAGTTTAAGAGGTGTGGTCCAATACTATACCATGTAGATATGGCGTATCTTTACTGGAGGCAGAAAGTGTGATGCTGGCTTAAATCTTAGAGCCAGAATAGATACAATCATGGGAAATACAGTAGATGTTAATGTCAAAGGATTTTCAACCAAGACAGAGCCATGGTCGCTAATAACTGGCTAGCAAATACATACATGTCCAAAAATCAGATTATGTGCAATTCATCAGACTCATGAAACTCATTAAACTGATGTTTTTTTTAAAAAGAAGACAAATAAAGCCATGTTGTAATAAAAATGTGTGTATGATGGGTTTAATGTCACTCTTTTGTTCATTAACAAATAATTACACAGTAGGTAGGACATGGATGTAGAGTGTATTATTCAGGACAAACTGACCCTCATACTATAAAACACTTCGTATCACTTTGCAGTTGTTTTTTATGTTTCTTACCCTTTTACCATTTTCTATCTTAATTCATGTCAAGTTTATCATTTTATCATTGATTTTTCCTTCCCCATGACATTATTTTTATTGATTTATCCATAATTGAATTTTTGCTGCCCCTGCCTTTGTATTTAAACGTTTTTTTTTCTTTGTCTAAAATTTCACTTTGCGTAAAACCTATTATTTCTTTTCTCTGCAGTATTTTTTTCCATTTGAGTGTTTGGGCCATCTTTTTAGCTTTAAACGTTAATCATTAATATTTTCTCCACGGCACATCATGGGCTCGTGTTTTTCAGTCCGGCAGCTAAGTACACCTCCCCTAACTCATCATCTGAAAATGTCAATAGCTCATTAGAGGAGGCTCTCTTCTCTTCTGGCTTTTTCATCATTACCTCATTCTCCCTCCTGGTCACTAGCTCCCACATGTCTGCAACACAATGAGTGTGTGTTTGTGTGTGTAAGTGCTGATATAGCTGTGTGTTTGTGTCTATGTGCCTGGTCTTTAGAGAGGGGTTGATGGCTGCAGAGGTGTTAGTGATGCTTCAATATCAATTTACTCCAAAGCCCGAGTCTCGGATGGTCTCCCTCTTTACTAATCTAACCCCGTCCTCACCCCCTGTGATATAGTAGCAGGTCAGTGACCTGAGTGTTTCATGGAGGTGATGCTGAAGAAGCTTTATGCAGGGTCTTTAATCAGGATTGTTTCCCATCCTTTTTAAAAGTCTTTTATATTTCCATTTTCATTTATCTTTGTGATCTGTGGGAAGAATAAGATTGCATTATTATATGTTATTGCTATGTGTATTATACATAATATACACATATGTAATTATGGTAAAATACAATAGCTATCAGCGAAGAATCAATTTGATTAGTATCCTAGAGAAACAAAGGCAAATAAAGTGTGTAGTTATGTCGCACATCATTTTTTTTCTCTGGTTTTCTGTGTTTCACTGTTGTAGCACACAAGTAGGCAATTTGATATTTTACCGTGATGCTCAAAGCAGAGGCACGGCTTTCATGAAGCAGCAGCTTGTGTTCTTTGTACACAAAAGGCTTAAAAACTGAGGCGACACACCATGATGGCGACATAACAATGTTCGCTGGTGCACAACAGACCGTACTCATTGACTCTTGATGCCATTATCCACCTTGAATTGGAGTCAAGGCTTCAGAGCACTCTGCTGCTGATTTAAAATCCCTAGAGAGCAGAGGGGAGCTCATGTTATCACATGACTTTATATTATGGGGATAGAGGAGCATATTTCTTCATGGATGAAAGCACATTAAGGGCACACGCTGGCGAATAAAGGCTCTCATCCAGTAATGAAACCCTATCCCAACCCTCGTGGCATCTCACGTAGGAGAGGTTTACCCTTCTTAGTGTGATGCCCAGTTGCTGCCTCCAGTCACGTTTGTGGACCGACACTGAGGGGAAAAATGGGGGGACAATGGAAAACAAAAGTGGGGCTTTAGAGGAATGGGTTTCTGCAGCCATGGAAATGCAACATAGAGTATGAAATCAGAGCCACTGGAGATTGCTGCTCGCTCAATTGTGTCCTCCTCCTTTTCTGCTGACTTGGAGGATTGTGGGTGTAATGAATACCTTGCCAGAGATTGTGGAGGCTTCCCTGGGCTGCTCTGTATTCACATACAGCTCAACACAAGGTAGACTCTTTGACTGTACAGATGGATGTTTGGATATTTTTTCTGCTCTGCTATTTGATGAAATTCACTGCTTGTGGAAAATGGCTTTTATTGAGAGCTGGCTTGGTTTTATAATCTGCCCACACTGCACAGTGGAAATAAATCAGCTCAGGGAAAACCAGGTTCTTAAACTTCCAGTGCACACCTTGGGTGTTTTTCCCATTTAGTTACACTTTTCCTCTGGTGAACAAAAACACCAGCAAATACATAATGCAATCATCAATTATCCACTTACACTGTAGCTTTTACTGATGTGTCTACCAGGATGTCACAAAGTAGATTTTTAATTTTTCTTTTTAACATAAGCCTCCAATAACAAGCTGTGTATAATCCCGTCAACTCTTCCATTTCTAACACTCATCAACATACTCTAATTGCAGATAATACCTTTTACTTCTAAAAACTGTATATAAAACGGTATAACTGCATGTTATACTGACCACATTTGGAAAACAAGCTGCAGTAAACAGCCTGCATCCACAAACTGTATAAATTTAACACACATCACTTTGAATTAATGCCAAATAACAAGAGTAATACAACAGAAGAACTTCTCTCACTAAAACTTGAAAATACATTTCTTGGATAGTCCCTACCCACTTATATGTAAAAAATTAACATTAAAAAGTCTCCAAAATGCTACAGTTCAGTGACTCAGGTGTATGTAAAACAGCTGCCAGCTGTCCTAGAGCTTCCTGTGTCTGCATACTGTGCCTCTTGAAGCAGCCATGGTTGACTGTAAATGGACAAGTCACAGAACAAATTTCATTCACTTTAACGTGAATAAGAAGGGAGAAGCTTTCTTTTGTATCAAGCTGTAATCATGCTTTTCAGTGCTACTTAAACAGCCATTATAACAAAGGCTCCTTTGGCTTCACGTGTCACTTTTTGAAGGCCCTGACAGAGAGACGTGTTCCCACAGAATTCTAGTCTTTTTGCAGGTTCCTGTCTTCATGCTGGCCTTTTAAAAGAATGCAGGTTTAAGGCATTTCCACATTGACTTTACTTTTCAGACCTGGAAGCTACAGCCATCTTTTATATTGTCTGAGAGCCAACTTCAAGTAGCTACTCCAAGAACTGCATTTTTTGCACTTCTGCACTGGCTTCAGCTTTCAGCCCTGAAGGATGCAGCTTGAGCCCACAACATGCTCCAGTTTCATGTGCTGATGGTAACCGAGATCACAAGAGAAAAACTCAAACTGTAATAGTGAAACACGTCTAGCTTCACTACGGCTGTGATGTTAAGCACCAGTATTTTATGTAATCTTTCAAGAAGCACACAATCTAGATTTAATTAAATTACTTTTGTAAAAAACAAAAATACTTTGGAACAAACCAATGAAAACTGATTTTTTGTTATTGTTTTAATTCATAGTCACACTGAAGAAATCCATTTACACTAAATCCATCTGTAGACTCATGTGCCTCATGTCAAAGGGTGGGAGGAAGAGGAGGTTGCGGCCAACTGGCTTCTCATCACAGAGTTCTCATCACCACTCCTCCACACACACAATAATAACTGTGTCGTAGTCCTCATGTGGCTCTCTACACACAGAAAGATGACTGCTCTGAATACTGAACGGCTTATTGAAGCATGATTACACACTAAAAGACCCGCAGCTAAATATCACCCACACGAACAGCCATTTCCCCCCAACAATAGCTAATTGAACACAGTACGCAGCTTTTCAAAGGCAGCGCTGGGGCCTATTGAAACCGTGCAGGTTGGTATTTCATTCAAAAGGGGCTCTCAAGAACTGAGTATTCACAGCTGTTGTGTGCGTTAAGTGGTCTGAATGGCTCTAATTTCCTGCAGTACAGTGAGGACTGGGTAAAATGCTCCTGGTATGTTACTTAGGAGCACCAAACTATGAAAGATTTTGACAGATGATCCTGCAGAGTCACAACAGTATTGTCTAAACAAAGCACGTGAAATTCTGCATCAAAAGCAAAACTATTGAATAAAAGTAGAGCCATCGCCTCCGAGAGTGTCATGACATGAGTCAAGAGGAGATTTTCATTCACCAACTGAACACTTTGAGCCAACACCAGACAATAGCATGTTTTTGCCCTTTACCATGAAAACACCAAAGTTAAAAGGTGTCCTTTGCTAAAACAGAGCAAGATGGAAAATAAAGTAACTACTTGTGTAAGTTCATGGACTCAATTCACTTAAACTGTCCATCTATTTCAACAATCATAAAATTGTTATTGACATGACAACCATTTAAAAATATGACACCAAGACCAGAAATCACCAAGAGGCCCATATCCTCTCTGGCACAACAAATATTCACCAGCCTTATCTTTGAAGTACTTGTTGCAGAGCTGTTGCACTGCATTGCATAACTTCTTATGTTCCCTGGTGTACTACTGTAGCTCTCACTTACTAATAACCATCCAGCTTTTTGGTACGACAGCCTGGCATAGAGTCTGAATATTTGAAGATTCTGCATTGAAATTCAACAAATCTGCTTCTATGACGCCAGTCAGCCAAGACTGGGATCCTTCTCCAAGTGTGTACTATCTCTGTAGAGCCCTGCTGTGCAGAATATGTGTTTGTGTGTGCAACAGCTTTTAAACTGCATGTGTGTGTGCTTTGAACAAAACCCTTAATGGTTACATTGTGCAGTCATGCATACTGATTAACATGGATAAATTGCTGAGCCGACAGACATATGGAAATGGCTTCAAAAATGGCATCTATCGTTTGTGATTTGATAAAAATGAAAAATGTAGACAGACTGGCAGATAGATACTTGTTCAAGATGGGTGGTTCATTTTTTGTAACTACCTGCTCAACTTCTATTAAAGCGTAAAATTATGCATAATCAATTGCCAGGCCAGTCTGATGGATGGATCAGATGGATTTGTATTTATATATAGCCAGTGCTAATGCTAGCTAAAAACTCCTCAGTTCTGCCCTTTTGTCCAAATATGGTCATGTCCAGTGTAAAAACAACAACAAAAACAACGACTATGGTAAAAATTGCCAACTTGGTATCAATGTCCATTTATATACATCCTATAATTCAGGGGAGTTTGGTGCTCCTCCTACAAAGCTTGATGGTCGATTGAGGCTGATTTTGGCTTCTAGGGGTTTCTGTCAGTCATGTCTATGATATGGGCTCTGTGCAGGCTGCAGAGGCTCTAATGCATTCACTAACTCTGGCAGAGATGCCCTGACACCGCCTTATTTTAATAGTGGATATTTTACCGAGACATTAAAATTTTTATACAGCTAGCTAAACATTGAGATTTAGTCACATAGTCTATCATATTCTCATGGTCTTTATCACAGTTACTCTACCTCAATGCTTAAGTAGTAATAGCTGCAGCTGTTACTACGTGGAACTTATTATTCATTGTTCGTTTCTGATTTCCTGCATTGGAGCAGGCTCATCTACATCTATCTTCGGCTCATCTACATCTAACAAATATTGTATAAAGCAGGCAACAGAGGGAGAGTAATGGGATTTTTTTTGCCGATTAAAAAGAAAACTAACTACTGACAGTTATTAGAAACTTTGACGTTAGGTTTTTAAAAATATGTTGCTGTTTGTAAAACCACATTGTCACATGCTAAAAGTCTATAGCCGTGCTGTGTGGCACAAGGTTACATCATCATGCTAACTTTATAACATTTCTACTGTGGACATGTCGATGCCACTGTCTGACATGTTCATCTGCAAAGTGAAATTTTATGGGACATTGCACACCAATGCACAAAAGCACAAAACCTTACAGTAGCACTAGTCATCATGATCAAAGTTATTTATCCTCTCAGCACATAATTGTCTGTATCGTGCAACCTTTAAATGCATTTTTAGGGTGAGTCTTATTACTGTTTCATGACCAAAATACATGTCAAGCTAAAAGCGAGATGATGGTAAATTTTAGTGAGATGTCTGTTAAGATTGGAGACATACGGAGGGCAGTTTAAGGGGATGCGGGCATTTTCTGTTTCACGCAGTTCAGTTGTGAGGACAGCTCGTTTGGATGTCAAAGAACAAAGCAGCTCTAGTTTCTGCTGGGGGAAATCCTTGATTAGTGGCTGCACTGTGGTTTCGCAACGAGTGGGCTGTTCATGTTCACAAAAGCAAATTGGCTAAGATGGCCTTGAAAGAAGACTTAATTTCTCTCCTTGGATGGATTTTCCTTTTGGCTTTGGTGGCCCAGATAAGCATATGAATGCTTCTGCTCCTTTCAGCGTGCACATGTGTGTCTGCTGAAGATGCACTGATGTTTGAAACTGTGTCATCTGCTAAAATCATCAGAGCACAGTGAAACGCCGCTGGGAACATCACCACCGCCAACAGAGTTTAAACTCAGTGCTTCGAAGAGAGCAATGCAGCATCCAGCTCCTCTAAAATAATCGAGTCTTTGCTCGAATCACCACCTTCGTTTGGTATTTACCTCATTAAAGACTAATTTGAGTCAACTTGAAAGAGGTATGGATGAAAAACAAAGAGGTACACTGTCCCCTCATCGTTTTCTCTGGGCCTCCGGGCTTTAGGTTTATGGTCTGAGTTCCTGCTTTGTAAATAAACAGCCACTGTTCTGCTTTTACTTCACCAAGGGGAATATTTTCATCAAGTTTAATAAATGCGAATCTGCGCTTGTATATGTGCGTGTGAGTGTGTTTGGGACTTCATGTGGGTCTAATTAATGTTTTACTTGACTTATATGTCTATTAGAGTGTTTGTGTGCTGTGTGTATGAGCCTGTGCAGTTGTCTGGTTTCCCTGGAAAATAATAGGAGTCATTTTTCAGACAGCCACCAAAAATATATTCAGGCACTTTTTAAAAAAGATGTCATGTTGAGCAGACCATGCTGCTTCTTTCAAAGACGAGAACTGTTAATAGCGACAATTGCATCTGTCCGTGTGCTATTATTATTAACAACATATAAGAGGCTTAATTGATTAGGTGCTCAAAATGGTAAAATGACACAACATTTTTACAAGAGTGTATGCACAATAGGGGAGCACTGTGGGTGAGGAACAATGCGTGTGTCTGTCACCCATTTTGCGGTGTTACAGCTCAGTCACAGCTGCGAGAATGAAGACGGGCCCCATTAAATTCAGACAAGCAAGGCTGGAGGAGCTTGGAGGGGGGGATGGTAGCAGCTACAGGGTTTTTTTTTTTTTTAAATAACCCACTGTCACATGTCCTTTCTGCACCTTGTGCTGCCATCGTCTCTCTCTCCTCCAGTGTTGCTGGAGACGCGGTGAGCACTGAGAGAACTCCATCTGCCACCGCATCCAAATATGATCCACAAATGCCATCAGACAGTTTTATCAATGATGTATAGGGTATTTCAAAAACAAAACAAAACACAATGAGGCCGGGGGAAGGATAACAAACAAAAGCAT
>VURO01045791.1:0-10864 GCA_015108175.1 Pelvicachromis taeniatus | reverse complement strand
TCCGAAGGGTGGCTGGACTCTCCCTTAGAGATAGGGTGAGAAGTTCGGCCATCTGGGAGGGGCTCAGAGTAGGGCCGGTGCTCCTCCACATCGAAAGGAGCCAGTTGAGGTGGTTCGGGCATCTGATAAGGATGCCTCCTGGGCGCCTCCTGGGTGAGGTGTTCCGGGCATGTCCCACCGGGAGGAGGCCCCGGGGCAGACCCAGGACACGCTGGAGAGATTATATCTCTCGGCTGGCCTGGGAACGCCTTGGTGTTCCCCCGGATGAGCTGGAGGAGGTGGCTGGGGAGAGGGAGGTCTGGGCTTCTCTGCTTGGGCTGCTGCCCCCGCGATCCGGCCCCGGATAAGCGGCAGAAGATGGATGGATGGATGGATGGATGGATAAAGAAATACCTTTCTATAACTAAAAACTTAAGAAAATTAATCAAATGATTCTCCATTCACTGAATCAGCCTCGCAATGGATATCCCATAACTGATAAACAAGATCAGCACGAAAGTGCAAATTTGTGTCTGCAGCACCATCCACTGGGCATCCATTAAAATATGAAGCTGATATTGTTTGTCTGTGTGTGTGAGGTAGGAAGGAAGTCAAATTCACACATTGACATTTCAGTGTTCTCAAGTTAATATTTAGGAGATTAGCGATCAGGTCTCCACACTTACTTTAATACCATGAAATAGGTCAGAAGCTGCTGATTAGTGCTTGCAATCACCAGTGAAGGTAAGACTGCTAAGTCCTATTGCTTTATTTCAGTCGGGCACATTCTTACTTTAGTGCACTTGTTCTGATTCTGTTATTTGTGCTATTTAGCAAACCTTGATTATTATTATTATTGATATTCATTTGAGTTCATTGTTTGACTCTTTCATATAGATGATAAGGCTGTGGCACCTCCTGCTCCTGTGTTGGACATGGAGTCCCCTGTGCCTTCCATCCAGTGTGAGCTTCATTGGTACACCGCAGGAGTGTGAAAAGGCTCGCTTTGTTCCTGGTTACAACTTGGGCGGCGAGGGCTTTGACATTGTGACGATGGAGAGAAAAGGCGCCTATGTGATCGACACCGAAACATGGAAGCTTAAAAATGGCACCTGTAAGATGTACCAGAACAGCTACATGAATGGAGAGAAGCAGAAGGTCCCAGTTGCTGTGGTGGACTGGAGAACCCTCCCCCAATGCAGTCTGCAGGTCTCCAGCACGGTCTATGATTCGGTTGAAAGTCTTGTCAGTGACTCGACCTCATCGGTGTCCAACAACTGGAAAGCTGACCTTATTTTCCCTTCGACAAAGCCTGGGGTTGCATTAGGAGGTTCCCACTCCAAAGCATCTACCTTTGCCATTAATAAGTCAAAACAAGACCGTTACACCTTCTTTCACCATTCTGCCAACTGTAAATACTATAGGTGAGTATGTGGATGAATATTTGTCTTCCTTTTTTATTTCTTGGATTCACTGAGATTTTTTTGTCTTTCTTTAAAATATTTAGTTTAGAGCAGGGGTGCGAAGCTGATTTTAGCTCATGGGTAATACCGTATATATCTTCCAATAGTAGCCCCGGCGGTTATTCAAAAAATTATTCAGCCGGCCCGTTGTTTAAAAGAGACCGGCGGTTGTTGGAGACCGGCTCTTTTTCCCTTCTCAGACAGAATGGTGATGGGTAAACAGAGTTCGTTTGGCAGTAAAATACGGTACGGTACCGCATTTACGGCCACAAAATGTAGGCAACAACAGCGGATGAACATTTCAGGATTTAACGAAATTATCAATGGAGACGAAAGGCCAAAATGACCGGCGCTTAAAGGAGACCGGCTGCTATTGGAGACAGGGGTCTATTTGTCGTGACATGTTCTCAAACCCGCCGTTTATTAGAAAAGGGCGTCAATAAGAGACAGACCACTACTAGCAGATATACGGTAATCAGCCGAATTGAATATTGACTGAATGGTAAACCACTGTGAGGTGTTCCGGGCATGTCCCACCGGGAGGAGGCCCCGGGGCAGACCCAGGACACGCTGTTGAGATTATATCTCTCAGCTGACCTGGGAACGCCTTGGTGTTCCCCCGGATGAGCTGGAGGAGGTGGCTGGGGAGAGGGAGGTCTGGGCTTCTCTGCTTGGGCTGCTGCCCCCGCGACCCAGCCCCGGATAAGCGGAGGAAGATGGATGGATGGATGGTAAACCACTGTTAAATATCTCACTAATCGTCCCCTTCTCTTTCACATAAAACTGGTTTTATTGCACATAAAAAACTTCATTGATGACTTTTTTCAGATCTTTGAACACAATCATTGTTGTTTCTCTTACATTTAACGCTTTGTAAATGTAGGCAGTCTGGCCTGTCACTTTATGCTATAGGAATCTTTGCATGGTGTTGTGTGAATCTGAAAAACAAGTACTTGCATTTATTGCTTCTAGGCTGGACTATTGTAAGTAATTATTATCAAGCTGTCCCAAAAACTCCCTAAAAAGCTTTCAGATGATCCAAAACGCTGCAACTCTTATAGTGCCTTTGTTGTCTCCCTGATCAATCCAGAATTGAAATCCAGAATTAAATGTAAAGTCCTTCTCCTCACATTGTATACTTCATAGTACTGCATCACCCCAGTAAAGCACTTATTATACTGCAGGGTTATTTCTGATGCCTAGGATATTTAAATGTAGAATTCAGGCACCTCTTCTGTGGAACCAGCTCCCAGCTCGGCTTTTCGAGACAGCCTCACTACGTTACAATTAGGCTTAAAACGTTTATAGTGTTTTCGGGTAGTCAGAAAACACCATCAGCAGCAGTGTAAATAAAGTGCACTCTGATAAAAGTTCCTTACTTTTGTGCTTTTTGTCTTTCCACAGTTACAGACTGGCAGCAAATCTTCACTTGAGTCAGGAATTCAATTCCACTCTGGATTCCCTTTCTCCTTGCCCCGTTGATAACGTGGAACCGTATCATCATCTGATTGACACCTATGGCACACATTACATCTCACAAGTGTTTCTTGGAGGGGATATAAAAGCAACCACTGCTGTCAGGACCTGCAAGGCAACCGTGAATGGTCTGTCAGCTACTGAAATCAATGATTGTTTGTCAGTCGAGGCTTTGAGTGGTGTCACGCATCCCAACGGTATTGACTCAGTGATAGAGCACTGTAACGCAAAGAAGAAGAAGCTATCTATCCCAAGTTTCAGTGATGAATTTGGTGACCGGTACACAGAGGTCATTGGTGGAACTAGTAACAGAGCTGATATCCTCTTTCATGTGAAAGACCCTTCTGTCTATAAACGCTGGCTTAGCTCATTGAAAAGAACACCTGATGTGGTCCAGTACAGCTTAAAGCCCCTTCACACTTTACTGCCAATAAATCATCCAGCTAGGGATGGACTGAAGAGAGGAATAGAGGACTACATTCAGAAAAATGCAGTGCTGAAACAATGTTCAGAAACCTGTACGATTGGGCACCGACTGAATGTAAGAGATCCTTGTGCTTGTGTCTGCAACAGTAACCAGAATATTAAGGCAAATTGCTGTCCTGCTGGGAAAGGTCTCGCAACTTTAAAGGTGTTCAGTCTTTACGCAACTGATCTGTGTGGTGACAAATGCGACTGCACAGATGGTTCAGTGGTGGTGAGGTATGGTGACCAGAAAATGCGCACTGTTATCATACATAATAATAACAACCCTAAATGGCCAGAAGCATTTGAATTTGGAGTCATCACCATTGACATGAAAAACAAACTTAGATTTGTTGTTTATGATGAGGACACTTACTGGAACAGTGATCGGTTAGGCGGGTGTTCAGTTAAGCTGCACAGTGGAAAAGTGAAGGGCAGCTGCATGCTAAATTGTGGTACTCTCTTCTTTTCCTATGAAGTTGAGTGTGCACCAAATCTTGGTGGGTACCAGTGTCAGGAGTACGTCCCTTCTCCCATGAGCTCCTCTTTGGCCGACGTTTTCTACTCTAGAAACGGAGTCCTTCTTGGGGGAAGTATGACTCAGCCAGTGAGTCAGTGTGGTGGTTGATGACTAAATAACAATCGGATTTTATGTTGATTATCTTTTGCTTGTACTCTAAAGCATTATACTTGCAAAAGTAATACATTGACTCCCAAACGCAAATGTGTTTGTGAGAATGTAGAATTGCTTAAAATATAATCTGTCATTTCTAATCTCTATATATCGTCTATCTTCTAATCTCTATGTAATTTTTTTTTCTTGGCTGTTCCAAATATTCACAATAAAGCATCCGCAAAGACAACACACGTGTCTATCTTTGTAATATTCAATCCAATCCGACTTTATTTATAAAGCACTTTAAAACGCCCAGCACGGGACCAAAGTGCTGTACTGTAAATATGTTAAGAACAATAGAATAAAACAAAACAGCAAAAAATAAAACACATTAAAAAACGATATAAAACAGCAAAGAATCAACTAAAACAACTAAAATAAAAAATAAAATAAAACCTACATCTCACGTGGTGTCGAAGGCCGAGGTGAAGAGATGGGTTTTCAGAAGTGATTTAAAAACAGGCAGAGAAGA
This sequence comes from Pelvicachromis taeniatus, assembly GCA_015108175.1. Classification (NCBI taxonomy): domain Eukaryota; kingdom Metazoa; phylum Chordata; class Actinopteri; order Cichliformes; family Cichlidae; genus Pelvicachromis; species Pelvicachromis taeniatus. The sequence goes on along the minus strand of VURO01045791.1, from coordinate 6,333 downwards.
GGACTGTCTCATCTCTAAAGGCAGGTCGTTCCACAGTTTTGGAGCTGCTACAGCAAAAACACGACCTCCTCTAAGTTTACGCTCAGTCCTGGGTACATTAGGGAACAGCTGATCAGCTGACCTGAGAGAGCGGGTGGGTGTATAAGGCTGTAGGAGCTCTGAGAGATAAGATGGGGCTAGGCCATGGAGGCTTTAAAAGCAAATAAAAGAATTTTTAAATGAATCCTAAAATGGGCAGCCGGTGAAGTGAAGCTAAAATTGGGGAAATGTGCTCAAACTTTTGAGTACCAGTTGAACGACAAGCTGCAGCATTTTGCACCCTCTGTAGATGAGTAATGTATGAAGCACTGACCCCTATATAAAGTGCATTACAGTAATCCAGCTGAGTGCTAACAAAGGCGTGGATAACTGTCTCAAAGTGCTGCTGTGAAAGAATTGACTTTACTTTAGCCAGCTGCCTCAGCTGAAAGAAGCTTGATTTAACAACTGCCTTAATCTGACTGTCAAGCTTCAGTTCAGAGTCCACTTTGACCCCCAGGTTTGTGACAGTTGGCTTATTATACTGGACCAGGGAATCATTGTGGGGCAACCAAAAACCATCACCTCAGTCTTTTTGTCAAAATGTTAAGAGACATCCAAGCCTTAATGTCATAAAGACACTGAAGTAATGGCTGTACAGAATATGTGGAGGGACATAGATCCCTCTAAAGAGCATAACAGTGAAATGCAATGCTGTGTTTTCTCAGTATAGAACCAAGAGGGAGCAGATACAAAGAAAAGAGGAGGGGGTCTAGAACTGAGCCCTGTGGGACACCACACAAGAGAGGAGCGGAGGACGACACATGGTCACAGAAACTGACACAAAACGTTCGCCCCGCTCCAAACAAGAAGTAGAAGAAGAGTAAAATGACACGATCCACGGTATCAAACGCAGCTGTCGAATCTAAAAGCACAAGAACAACACAGTGTCCAGCATCAGTAGGTAGAAATGTGTCATTAAAATTTTTTAAAAGGGCTGATTTGAGTAAGGATATAAAACCAGATTGGAAAACCTCTAAAATCGTTTGCTTTTCCTGGACGGTCATTAATTGACTGTGAACTATCTTTTCAAGAATTTTTGAAAGAAAATGTAGTTTGGAGATAGTACTTTAGGATCCAGAGCAGTTTTTTTTTACAATTTTTATCAGAGGTTGTTTAAAATCTTTACCAGCTCAAGAACCAAAGGTCCAACTGTTGGTAACACCTCTTTTAAAAGTCGAGGAGGGACAGCATCATTTGGAGACCCTGCAGGCTTAGAACGACCAACAGTCTCCTTGAAAGAGGACAGAGTCACCGCCTCAAACCTGTCAAAGACAGCAGAGCAGGAAGCAGAGACTGGGGAGGTCATGAGCACAAGGAGAGCTCTGAGGCCTGGTGGAGGAGACCTTCTCAATAAAAAAGTCTATAAAACTTTCACAGGCTGCAGACGAGGGCTCAAAACAGGCAGTGTTTAGATAGTGTCACATTATGGATCTGGTGAAACATGGCAATGAAAGCTTTTATCTTAACTTTTTATGTTAAAGTCTGTCGTGTGACATCTGAAGGAAATGCATATTGAGCAGAGGTGTCACAAAGGAAATGAAACCATCATGTTTGAGTCCACGAGGGTGTGTAAAGTTTGAAAGGAGAAAAAACATTCATTTCCCTTTAACTATTAGTTATTTACACAATACTTAGTTTAGATAAAAACCCACACTCTTCTGTGAGCTGTGCTTGGTGACAGTGGAGAGTGAATAAGTCCATGGTGCATGCTGAGAGCTCAAGCAGAACAAGAGTCAGGGGCTTGTTCGAGCGAGGAAAAAGCCAAGAGAGCGAGAAAAGATGAAAATAGAAAGATGACGGCCAGCAGCTGTGACAAACCACAATCAATATAGCGACACAGATGAAGGCATGGTGAGAAAAGGAGGGGGCGGAGGGGTGAATAGCACCTTACACCAAGAAGGTCCTGGGTTCAAATCCACAAACTGTGTGGAGTTTGTATATTCTCCCTGTCAATCGTATTTTTGAGAACTGTCTTCCTTTCTAAGTCTGCAAAATGTAAATCATTAAAGTCTGAGGTAAAGGCAGGTGTATAGATACAGTTCTGTGTGTGTGTGTGTGTGTGTGTGACAAGTGCACACACTTATACATGCAAGACAGAAAGACAATATCAAACCTATTCAATTAGAGTCATGCATTTTTAAAGACTACTACATCATTTTAATCCTACTGGATTCCATTCAACCCAGTTTAATTCATTGATGCAAGTCATCCGCTTAGACCGATACAGTATTTCACAGTTTTCTTATTCTTTTACAGTAATAATACGTCATTTAATAAATGCATGGATTTAAATGTTAAATCCAGAGTTGTATTGAACTCCGTCGCACATAAAGAAAACAACCAGACTGCTCTGTTGTTGACGCAGTTTGGGTTCAAGATTAGGTTTTAAACTATCCTCTGTCGTTAAGCTTACACTCAAAGATATCTGTGTCATGCTGCTACACACTCAGGCTTCTGTGGGACTTCCATTGATGTAATAGCATTAAATTCTTCTGAATTCACCACTTTTTGTCCTGCTGTCTTTATGTGGCACTATTGCATGCCTTTAACTTGTATCTAAACTTTGCCATAGTTTGTCTTTTCCTTTCTTTTCCATTTGTTGTTTGTGCTTTCTGTTCCCCGGCCTTCCGCAGCCATTCACGGCAGATAGCGGCCCCTCTCAGAGCTCTTTCCCTGTTTAAAGGATGCAAACACCAGCGATGACCCGAATGTTGAAAGCGTTAAAATTTGTGACATCGCTTAGCGTTGCTAGTGATGTGGTTTATTTAAAATTGTGTGTTTCTTGTTCCACTCTCTCCCGTTCTCCACCTGTTCTCCTGCGTCTCCAGGTCCTGGCGTCACTGAAATAGGGAGAGCGCTGCCAGCCTTCCTGGCACTGCCCCCCGAACCGGCTGCACCACCCCATCTCTGCAGCGGAGCAGCAGACCACACCTCCGTCACAAAAGGATTTCTTCTTTCCTACTATCACCAAGTGTTTGACTCATAGGGAATCATCTGATCATTGGGATTCTCTCTATCTAATGTGGTATATGTGTGTTTTCTAACCTTATAATATAAAAAAAATCCTTGACATGACTCATGTGGATTAGCTGTATAACTTCAGCCAGACTGATTCATATATTGTCTACACATATTACTTGTGTTTGGCAACCCGTTGTCGTCATATTATAAAAAAGATTGTGGCAGTATGAGCTCCTTCTGTAATATTAATAATGTTTTTGGTAAATAAACCAGAATATTTTACCGAAATATGCCAACAGGAAAAATCTAATTTTGTTATATAATAATAACTTTATTTAACTAAAAACAAAGTTACTATTCTTAAATAGAGTCAGGAAAAGTTGTTAAATATTTGTCAATTCTTTGCACCAGCCTTGTAATGCCTGTTCCGTAATTGAGAAATAAGATCAGCATAATGTGCAAATGTATGTAAACAGCGCCACCTGCTGGACATCCATCAAAGTAACAAGATGAGAGGATGAGTCTCCCTTTATGTGCACTGCACTGGCAAAAATATTCACTCGTCTGCTTTCACACATACATATGAACTTGAGTGACATCATGTTCGTATTCCACAGGGTTTAATATGATGTCACACTTTCTACCTCTAACAGATTCAACTTTTCTGGAGAGATTTAGGAGGAATTTATGCATTTATGGGAATTTTTGACCATTCTTCAAGAAGTACATTTGTGAGGTCACACACTGATGTTAGAGAAGGGCTGACTCGCAGTCTCCACTCTAATTCATCTCAAAGGTGTTCTGTTGCGTTGAGGTCAGTTTCTTCTAAACCAACCATCATCCATGTCTTTATGGACCTTGTTTGGTCCACGGGTGACCAATCATGTTGGAACAGGAAAGGGCCAACCCCAAACTGTTCCCACAATGTTGGGAGCTTGAAATTGTCCAAAATGTCATGGTATGCTGAAGCATTAAGGCTTTCTTTCACTGGAACTAATGAACTAAGTCACCTGTAAAGAAGCAGTAAACACAATTTGGACAAGTAATTTTACAGTCAGTCATATTTGAAAAACAAACCAAAAAAAAATGTGCTTAATCTCCTAAAACCTCCAAAGTCAAACAAGATACAAAACAAGTACATCCTCACATAGTGACAGTGTGTTTTTTAACAGCCATGTCCATCCATCCATCCATCCATCCATCCATCCATCCATCCATCCATCCATCCATCCATCCATCCATCCATCTTCCTCCGCTTATCCGAAGCCGGGTCGCGGGGGCAGCAGCCCAAGCAGAGAAGCCCAGACCTCCCTCTCCCCAGCCACCTCCTCCAGCTCATCCGGGGGAACACCAAGATGTTCCCAGGCCAGCCGAGAGATATAATCTCTCCAGGGTGTCCTGGGTCTGCCCCGGGGCTTCCTCCTGGTGGGACATGCCCGGAACACCTCACCCAGGAGGCGCCCAGGAGGCAGATGCCCGAACCACCTCAACTGGCTGGAACTGGAAAAACAAACAAACAAATAAACAAGTGTGTTCCTGATGTGAAGTTCCTGTGAAGTCCACACCGTCTGATGAGTATCAAACACTGTCATTTTTGCACAAACAAGAAAACACAGATGAAAACTTATGCAACAGACTTTAACTGTGCAACGCATTTGCAAAGCATCACATAAATGCAGGACTCATTTTCAACAGAACAGCAAATTCTGAATATGCAAGAAATTGAATATAATCTGAATTAATGCGTCAATAGACGTCAAACTAAAAGCTATCCATGAGCCAGTTTTAAGGCATTAAAGGTCTGTGAGTAGTGGTTCTCCTGATTTGCCACTTCTCTATCTTAAATGACAGAAAACTGAGGCCGTTCTCTCAGCGAGTATCTGTTAACACGAAGTTTAAAGCTTCATGTGGGAAATTTATATTAGGATGACACGTGTGTGTTTGTTGAGCTTCTTTGTACTAAAAAGCTCATTTTGTGCAGAACATCTCGAAAATATGCACGTATGCTTCAATAATGCCAGCAGCAAGCTGTAACTCTTTCATTATGAAAGTGTATAGGCATTAAAGCATACATGTGAATTTGTTTGCTTTCTTGTATGCATATAGGGCATGCATGAACACATCTGCAATCTCCAAAGATTTCATTTCGGTAGATCAATGCGTGGATGCTTGCATGCATACGTGTTTTCACAGAGCAGATGCAACTATGTTTCCCATGTGTATTGCGTATTTACAGAAGCACAAAGAGTCCTCTGAGGATCCCGACCAATCACTTTGCCTCTGTGTGATGGCACACCTCCTGTCTGCGTTATAAATAGAGAATAGATGCATCAATTCCCTCGGGTCAAACAGCTCAAGTTCAAAAACTTCATCTGGCTGTTTTGACAGAAGGGAAAAGACACACTCCACAAAGACAGACGGCAACTGGTAAACAGTGTAACCCTGCTATTACAGAGTCGCAGCTGTAACGTGTTAACTGTATAATGAAGGGTAAAATGCATGTTTGTAGTTCTGACTGTTATGCAGCCAGAAGGATACTGACCTATCATTTATTTCACACTGTAATATTAATAATATTATTTATTCGTGCACAGATAAACATCAGAGGTTTCTAAGTTATGCAGAAAATCTAACTAAAAAAAACTAACTTTGTGCTGTGCTATGGAAAAGTTTTTAAACGGCTGATATGTGTGTTTCCATCATTTCTACATGAATCTAGCGCCTCTTTGTGGTAAATATGTGAACTGCACCTTGTTGCAGCACTGAAGCAGAAATCCAGAATGCTTTCTGTGTATAGTAACACCGTAGCAGCAGAAGAGGCCGAACATCTTTATGCAAACATAACATCCACATTGATGCAAATAAAGGAAACCTTTGTTCTAAATGCACAATATGGATCTTTATGTGTTATTTCACAGTGTAAACCCGGCTCTTCATGATGTGAACGTACACAGTTTTAGTAACTATTACGTCCACATTGTCAAAGTACTTAAATACAGAGACATTCCTGCAATCCACACAATTTTCAGAATAAAATAAGATGAAGGAAAATGAATAAATGGATGGATGGATGAAGAAATGCATGTGGTTAGCACTGTTGCCTCACAGCAAGAAGGTCCTGAGTTCAATTCCACCATCAGGCCGGGGTCTTTCTGTGTGGAGTTTGCATGTTCTCCCCGTGTTTGCGTGGGTTCTCTCCGGGTACTCCGGCTTCCTCCCACAGTCCAAAGACATGCAGTTTGTGGGGATAGGTAAATTGCCCATAGGTGTGAATGCGGGAGTGATTGTGAG
>VURO01045789.1:0-10202 GCA_015108175.1 Pelvicachromis taeniatus | reverse complement strand
ACAGACAGAGACACGGGCTTAACACAGGGAATTGACAACAGAGGGAACACAGGCAGGGGAGCGCACACAGAACAGAAACCACAACAACCAAAACACAGACCGCTAAACACAGACTCAGAACACAGAGGAGGGAACACCAGGTACATGAGGGCTGTCATGGTCAGACGGTCCTCCCCGGACGACCTGCCTTTTTGTGTGTGTGTGTTTGTTTTTCTCTCTTCTCCCTCCTCTCTCCGACGCCGGCTACCCCTGACCCGGAAGCATCTCCGCTCGGCTACCGACACACCTGCTCCTCATCGTTTACGCAGCTGTCGGTAATCTTCCTCGTTTGGAGCGGAGTACTTAGCAGTGTGTCCGGGCAGCAACCGACGCTGGATTGTACTCGAAGCCTGGTAGTGAAGTGTTGTGTGAAGTGCAGACGTAGCTTAGCCGTAGCTTAGCCGTAGCTTAGCCGTAGCTTAGCCGTAGCTTAGCCGTAGCTTAGCCGTAGCTTAGCCGGCTCGCTCGCTCACCTGTGTTTGTTGCTGTCCTTAGGAGGAGGCTGACCGGAGCAGAGGAGTGGAGAGCGGAGCTCGTTTGGTTTTTTTCCACTCGTGAATTTGCACAGGAGCACTCACCTGCACCACCACCGGGACGCTGGGAAGCCACTGCTGGACGGGATTCCCTTCCTTCACGTTTTTGAGACTGTTTTGTGCACTGTAAATAAACGCCCTCGCAAACAGAGCCCCGCGCCTGAGTCCGTGTTTTTCCATTACCCGTGACAAGGGCGGGGTCTGAACAGAACAAACTGAAAACGCTGGGTCATGACACCCAGGACCATGACACATTCCTACACATTATTAACAAATACAAACTATTTGGTACTTGGCTGAACCTAAAGAAGAGAAAGCGAGATACTTACCTTTATTGAGATCCAGGGGGGTGCTGGGGAGGGTACAGGGAGGGCAAAACGTGACGGGTCGTGGGTCATGGTACGGAGCGTGCACTACTCCTGCCCTCCTCGTGCAGGGAGGAGCTTCATCCTCTCACAGGTGTGTGTTATGTAAAAGAAAAAAGTGATCTGAATAGATTTATTTTTCATGTTTTTCTCTCAATGACGGTAAATCGGATTTCACGTTTCACGCGCAGCAGATCACTCCTGGTGCATTTCTCTGTCTTATCAGCTCACAACCCACACTGAACCTACCTGCCGCCTTTCTGGTCTCACTGACGGTTGTTTGCTTCACCATCATGTAGCTGCTGAAACTATCCTTTCTCTGATGCCACATTAATCCACAAGGCTGGAAGCAGCACTGGGCAGAATGTAGAGGTGTTGAAATGAGTGAGGGCCCGAGGTCTGCGAACAAAGTGCTCTATCATCGCCCATTTACTTTTCTTTGTTCTTAATTGCTGGTGTGTGTGTGTGTGTGTGTAAGTGTGTAAATTGTGGTACTGCCTCATAGATTAAGGCCTTTACCTGGCCTTAATCTATGTTACCTATGTTACCATGTTACCTCGATGAAGTCTTTAAAGAGAATCACAAAGAGTTCATGAAACTGAGCCTGTTGGTTTAATTTTTGTTTTTAACAACGGTTGGGGGAAGAACTCCATAGCACAATCACATATTAAGGCTATTGGTCATGAAAACTGAATACATCACTTTAGACACTTGAAGGGGGCTGTAGGATTAAAACAAACAAATACTTAAAGTACTGCAAAAACAATCTGATATGGAAAACAAAAGCAAATAAGCCGTTACAGTAAGTCAGGTATTAGAATGAAGTACAGTTCTTGTGCAGTACCGTAGTGTTTTTGACATCATCAAATACCTGAAAATCGCACAGACCAGTGATACAAACAAAGGACCTGAGACCTGACTGGTGTTCACTGAGACCAGCTGAGCACTCTGTGTCTGACTGATCACATGATGTCAGGGTGCTGGACACACCTTTGGTGGTAAAGAGAATTTCATTGTCATCCAAGCATCACGTGAGCATGACTACTCGCATGTCTTACTAAGAACAATCGGTGAGTGAGGAGAGGATTTGTTATTGTTTCAATGCTTAGACTTTGGCCCCTCCGCAAATCACTACCTTATCATTGTGGAGGAGCTTGTGTGTCCCAGGGACTATGTTGTCTGGGGGGGCTTTTGCCCCCTGGTAGGCAAATTGGTCCTGGGTGAGGGACTAGACAAAAACCAATTCAGAAGACCATTGAGCCTGAGTTAGTGCGTGAGCTTGAGAGGTACCGGCTAGGTAGAGTCGGGCTCACCACAACGCACGGCTTGGGCTCCGGAGCCAGTCTCCTGGAGAGGGGCTGGACTCTGACTCAGTCTGGAGTTGGGGTGGGCATCCTGGTATCCCCTCGGCTTGCTGCCTGTATGTTGGGGTTTCTCCCAGTGGACAAGAGGGTTTGCTCCCTGCGCCTCCGGGTCGAGGAACGGGTCCTGACCCATATGCGCCAAGAGGTGGTTCAGAGTACCCAGCATTCTTGGAGTCCCTGGGTGGAGTACTGGAGGGTGCTCGGCCTGGGGACTCTGTTGTTCTACTGGGAGACTGCTGGGAGATCTGAACCCGAGCAGTGCTTTGTTCTTAGACTGCTGTGCAAACCACAGTTTGGCCACTGATCACTACCTGGTTGTGAGATGGATCAGGTGGCGGGGAGGACGCTGGACAGACCCGGCTCCCCTAAACGTGCTGGTCATATCATTAGAATCATCATTAAGTTGATTTATTCCAAAAAGTGAAATGTGTATAATGTATACATTTATTCCACACAGACTGATATATTTTAAGTGTTTTTTTTTTAATTCAGATGATTATAACTGACAACTAATGAAAACCCCAAATTCAGTATCTCAGAATATTAGAATAGTACTTCAGACCAATACAAAGAGGATTTTTAGAGATCTTGGCCAACTGAAAAGTCTGAACATGAAAAGTATGAGTATGTACAGCACTCAGTACTTAGTTGGGGCTCCTTTTGCCTGCATTACTGCAGCAATGTGGCGTGGCCTGGATCCGGTCAGTCTGAGGCACTGCTCAGGTGTCATGAGCCCAGGGATACCATGGTCCTTGAACCAGGTCCGGGTAGTTTTGGCACTGTGTGCAGGTGCCACGTCCCGTTGGAAAATAAAATCTGCATCTCCATAAAGTTGGCCAGCAGCAGTGACGCTGTCTGTCGTTCAAGAGAGGCTCGACACGAGGACTGCGACAGCTGAACCCAAGTCCTGCACACGTCTGTGCCGAAAGAACGAGATCGCCGATACAAGCGGCGGAAATGGGCTTCCTCCGAAGGGTGGCTGGACTCTCCCTTAGAGATAGGGGGAGAAGTTCGGCCATCCGGGTGGAGCTCAGAGTAGAGCCGCTGCTCCTCCACATCGAAAGGAGCCAGTTGCCTCCTGGGAAGTGTTCAGGGCGCGCTGGAGAGATTATATCTCTGGGCTGGCCTGGGAACGCCTTGGTGTCCCCCCGGATGAGCTGGAGGAGGTGGCTGGGGAGAGGGAGGTCTGGGCTTCTCTGCTTGGGCTGCTGCCCCCGCGACCCGGCCCCGGATAAGAGGAGGAAGATGGATGGATGGATGGATGGATGGATGGATGGATGGATGGATGGATGGATGATGGATGCCTTAGACTTTGCCTGTAGCTCAGTGATGTGACTGAAGTTCACATGGTACAATGATAAATTAAAAAACTGAATGAATTATTGGAAAACAGGCAATCATTTGTATTGCTGTATAACACACAACAGTAAGAAATACCTTATTATTTATAATAATAAGGGATATAAGAATAAGAACAAGAGGTTTGCTTCAGACAGTAAAGATTACACAGAGAAAATAAATCTTATAAAAACTGTGACGCATTCTTCAGTGTCCATCGAAACATCTAAAAATGTTGGCTTTTTTCACTGTGAAATGTTCATTTCACCATGTTTCACATTTTAAGTGCATTTGTGTCAAACAACTGAGTTCATGATTTAAATACAATTTTTAAGAAACATGTAGTAAAAGAAGTGAATGCCATAAGTTAACAGTCCAATGCTTTGTGCAGTGTTTCAGTACTGAGAGCTGCAGCTAGCTTTTAGCCTAGCTTTACACAAACATTGAGAACACTTTGGTTAGCTCGCTCCATCGTGACAGAAAAAACCCCACACTCTGTTAGACCCTTCTTATGTTCTGTTGGCATGGTGTAAAAATGTAAAAGCACCTGCAGTGTTGGAACACGGCCTCCCATGGACGGGGTTCCTGGTTTGATCCTGGTTCTACCCTGGACACCCTGAAGGCCTAAACTGGCAATCAAAATATACCCTAAACTTAATGTGAAGTCCATCCCTATGTGGAGAGTTGTAACGTTAGTGGTGGTGCGTTCAGAATGGGCTGCCGTCTATCTTCAGGCTAGCAGTTCCCGGAAGGTTTCATTAAGATGATGAAGCTACCGAGTTCCTGTTAGGGAGCGGCATGAGTGTACAAGAGGGGGGGCTGGGACCCGGCCCAGGGTCTGGGACCCGGCCTCCAGCTTTTTGGAAGGTGTTTTTTCTTCAGATGGAGCTAAGCTAATTGTAGCTAATACACCACTCTCTGTCCTGGAAGCAAATAAAATGACCTGATAAGTATTTCCTTCTGTTGACCCTCTAACAGTCATTTAGGATTCATTCTATATTTTTATTGAATTGTATGTTTTGATATCATCCAGTGTTTGTATTTATTGTTTCGTTGTATAAGATGTTAGAGGGATCATGTGATTGCAGTAACATTATGGGGTCTTGATTGTTTGTTTCTTGTGAGTGTGGTCAATATTGATTGTTACTGTATTATGTGATAAAGCGTGACATTATAAAGAACTTGGTGGCCATTGTTCCAGGCATAGAGCGCTCTGTCTCGAGGGTTGTAGTCAAGCATGGACAGGTGGCTGTATTTGTTGGTCAGGGGGATGTCGATGTACTCATAGGTGGATGAGTTGGTGGAATAGGCGTAATATACTTTGGTTCCACCTGAGTACCCATTGGTCACATACAGGGTTCCACAGATCATGAAGGCCTCACCAGCACTGCGTTTTGGATGGTTGGTGGTCCAGCTGCGGATGATCTGCAGGGTGTTGGGGTTTAGCTGGCTAAGAACAATATTACCAGCATTTTGATTGGTAGCATATACAGCCCAGAGCCCACCCTCATCCACCATGAGGTCAATGTCAGAGTGCCCACCCCAGGAGTAATGGTACATATTGTTGTAACCAGCAAAGTCAAGTTGTCGCGATCTGCTGATGAGCGATGTGCTGAAGTCGAATTTAATGATTGTGTGACTCTGAAACTTGTTGAAGTAAAGAGACCCGTTATAAACCACCTGCCCAGTACCAGACCAGGGATGAGGAAGTCGGTGAGAGGTGAAATTGTCTGTCGTCGTGAAGTCGGACATGGACTGGTACTCCCTAACAAAGCGGTTGTTATGGTACCCATCCATGTACCATACCTGTAAGGGAAAAGACCAAATCCTTAATATTCCACAGACATGCAATTTATGCATAACATGAGCACTGCAGCCCAGATTTCATTATCAGGTAGCTTCACATTTGTGTTCGTCACATGAAAAACCCTCGAAGCTGAAAGAGCTAGCATGAAATGCTCTATTGACTCACTCTGTTGTCTCCAGCTGGGGCGAGTGGGTCAGTCATCCACGATCCAAATCTAGATCCAGATGTCTTTATGGTGATTGGTTCAGAGATTCCTGTGAGTTTCCCACACGCTACAACAAACAAACAGAAACGTGTGGGTGCGCGCAGACAAAGTGACAAGAACATTTGCTGAAAGTGGGGTGGATGTGGTGAGTTTAATGTACACAGCTTAGTGTGGTCACACCCACTCCTCTGAAAACTTTTAGCCCACAAAGGCAAGTTCTGATGCTCTTCTGGATTCAGAAGACGAGTGTGAGCTTCACATTTGATTTTCCTCCACCCACCTAGCCTCTGCATGCAAGCCTTCAGCCGGTCTTCCAGGCTCATCACCCGGCTGTGGAGCTCCTGGTAGTCCAGGCCTCCGAGCTGTTCCTGCAGTGAGCCCAGCAGCTCCGTCACATTCGCTGCCTCTTCTTTAAACTGGCGGACCAACAATGCATCTGCTTTGTAGGACTCCAGAACTGGGATGAGAGGCCTCAGCTCCTCCATCTTTGCTTTGATGGACTGACAAATGAAAAAAGCCACTTTAGGTCAGATATTTTCACATGTCCTCGTAACGCTCACATAAAGATGTTCTGAGGTTCAGATGTTCATCGTATTGTAAAGACAGAAGTGCATCAAATGTTCTTAGTAGAGCTCTTTACTCTCTGACTGCCGGTTCACTTTCTGTTGTATGGGTTAGGGTTAGGGTTAGGGCTAACCCATCCCCGCTCCCTGGAATCCACCCAGGCACCGGGGGCCCAGGCACTGGGGCCCAGGCCAGGGGGCCCAGGCCAGGGGGCCCAGGCACCAGGAGCCCAGGCACCGGGGGCCCAGGCACTGGGGCCCAGGCCAGGGGGCCCAGGCACAGGGGGCCCAGGCACCGGGGGCCCAGGCACCGGGAGCCCAGGCACTGGGGCCCAGGCCAGGGGGCCCAGGCACCGGGAGCCCAGGCACTGGGGCCCAGGCCAGGGGGCCCAGGCCAGGGGGCCCAGGCACCGGGGGGGCCCCTCTGACCCCACCGCAGAGGAAGTTGCACTCACCCTTGAAATGAATTGACTTTTGGTAAGAGCATGGTTCTTATTGAAGCCACCCTTCCAGTGAGTGCCATGGGGAGAGAGCTCCATGTAGACCGACTGTCTTTAACTTTATTACATAAATGAAGTCATCTGTGTGTGTTGGCTGGTGAGTGCCTTCCTTTAATGAAACCGGTTTGGTCAGGATGGATCTATTCACTTATCTTCTCTAATCTCTTTGACAGAGCTTTGCAGATTATTTTGTTTTTATTATTTATTATCTTTGCCTGTTTCAGCAGGAGGCTAATGTTGGCAGAGTTCACGTTTCTGCCGTTTTCCGTCATTTCCTGTGAAGTTCTGTGAAAACTGGTGCTAAGATTGTCCAGAAGTGTCTGTAGGACTCTGCTGGACAGCCGTCCGGGCCTGGAGCCTTTTGATTGGCAGACTTATCAGGGCTGCCTGGAGGTCAGCTGGTGTCAGAGGTGAATCCAGTGTCTTTGCTTCACAGTTACGTTGTCAGGAAAACGGATCCATTTCATTTTAGACGGGTTTATTTGTGAATATAAAGTTTCATAGAAATGTGTAAAACGATGTTTACTTTGTCACGACCGTGTACGCCCAGATGAGTCTGTGACAGCACATACACTTGTTTTTCCTGTCTTTCTTTTTAACTGCTTAGCTAGAAATCGACCGGATTTGTTGCCGTGTTCAAAATTTTGCAAGCGAAGTCTTTGTGCTAAGTTTAGCTTCATCCTAGTTTCAGTGTTTCCTGTTCTTGGCCTGACACACGTTTCTTCTTTTATCGTTTTTTCTAATTCCTGAATATTTCTGTTTTCTGTTTTGTGACGAGACAGAAGTGATTTTTCCTCCCATCACAGCTTCCCTGCTTCCCAGAGGAGAGACGCTGACGTTCCAGGAAGGTCATTATGGTCTAACACAGGTCTAAACACAGAGTCCACTCTTTAAAAATATGAAACAAAGTCTTCACTTTGAGCAGTGATGAGTTAAACCTCCAGTTTTTACTTGGTGTGATGTTCTGACGTATTAGTGTTAAACACACAGGAGCACGATGGCCGACAGCTGCAGGGTGAAGCTCAGCTGTGAGCTGAGAGTGACGGACGTGTGAGAGGAACGTGTGTTCCTTATGTTAGGGCGACGGGAGCGCAGTGCAGCACGCACGCCACATCATGTGCTGTTTCATTATATTGGTGGACTGCCAGTTGCACTGAGCTCCTGCTTTGTTGAGCATATTTAGTCCAAAGTTGAGGTCGCCCCCAAGAATGTGTCATCTGGGTGTTCACTGAAAAGTGGACGAATGAGGGGTCACCAACATTTGGGCCATAATACTCACAGTACAGAGCTCTGTGTTATTTAATGATGAGGAATCTGCCCTCTGGATCGATAACTGTGTCCAGTGCTGTGAAACTCATCTTTTTATGTATTAAGATTGCTCCTCCCCTGTGTACACACACACACACACACACACACATACACACACAGTTCATCCACACCTGTGCAGGTCTGTGGGTCGTTGTTTAAGCTGGCTAAACATTTTGAACCTCTCTTCTCTGGAGCCAGCTCCGTGCTCGTTCCATGTCTACACGTCTACTTCCCCATGCTGGCAACCTCAATGCTGACATCATCACTATAGGCCAATCAGCTTCTTTGAGCCAGTCACACTCTGCTTTGTAGGGTTTAGCTCTGTGCTCTCTGACACTCCACCTCCTCCCACTTCCTCCCACCTCCTCCCACTTCCTCCCACCTCCTCCCACTTCCTCCCACCTCCTCCCACCTCCTCCCCATCTCCTCCTCAGCCACAGCTCCAAACAAGGCTCGGTCTTCATCTTCACCACCACCAGCGTCTCGACTCCACGGGGGTCCAGTCCTAAATGAATCTATTCTACCCTGATGGGTCACCAGAGTTCAGTTCTTTCATGTGAGCTCTTCTTTAAAAATGCTTCATTGTGCTTTACAGACAGAGAGAGAGCGAGAGAGCGAGCACACGATGGATTGCTCAGTGTTATGATGGGTACCTTGTACTGTCTGGCAATGTTGCTTTCATGTCCATCTTCCACCTGTTTGAATTTGTTTTCCAGACCTTTCAGCTGAACTTCCATCTTCTCCACAAACTGTAGATCTCGCTGAGACCGTTGATCCAGCGCCTCGATGGATTGACTCATATTCTGCACCTGGACAGAAGGACAGTATCACTAATACACACTAGTGTACCTGTCAAATACACACACGTCTTTAAAAGATATTCCCCTCTCGCTCCTGCAGGCGCTCTTCGTCCTTCACGTGCAGGTGACACGTGGGAGCTTGAGGGTCCTGCTCTGATGTCCTCTGCTCTTCCACACAGAGATGTTGGGTGTTGACCAGACTGGCTCCAGAGAACAACCACAGAGCTGGATGACATGAAGCTGAAGGCCACATCGACCTACAGCAAGGGCATCCATCGGCATGTCATTTGGAAAAGTGTAGTTAGAGAGGGACGGTGGTCAGAGCTGGGGGGCTCACACTGCCACAAGGCAAGACTGCAGACACTGGACAGTTACAAGGACCTGCAGAGAGTAAGACCTGAGGTGAACGGTGAGAACGAGATCCGGGATGTCAACAGCGACACCTGCCCGTGGTCAGGTCCCCTGCTGGGACAATAAGCTGACCCTGCTCCTAAAAGCAGATCGTGAGTCTCACGAGGACCTCTCTGCTAAGCCTGACAAGACTCAAGCTGCTCTTCAAAGCTCCCTGGTGAAAACTGAACAATCACAATCCACGATGTTGGAACAAGGGGAGGAAGTGGAGACACGCATTGGGCCAATGAAGACAACATCGCTGATGCACAGACCGTATTGTGACGCTTGAGAAAGAAATCGTCTTTCTGAAAGACAAAATGGAAGACCACAGTGAAGAGAAGAAGAGCAAACCACCCTCAAGTGTTGAGTGGTCATCCCAGTGCATGATGCACACTGTTTGACAGAATCACACTCGGTCCTAAAGTCCGATTATTGACACGAGTTGGTCTTTGAATGAGCACTGGAACGATCATTGTCACTGAGAGAGGACTTTGTTGGCACTGGAGCTCTGGTGCCAAACAGAAGATCCATGAACACCAAACAGAAGATCCATGAACACCAAACAGAAGATCCATGAACACCAAACAGAAGATCCATGAACACCAAACAGAAGATCTTTGAACACCAAACAGAAGATCCATGAACACCAAACAGAAGATCTTTGAACACCAAACAGAAGATCCATGAACACCAAACAGAAGATCTTTGAACACCAAACAGAAGATCCATGAACACCAAACAGAAGATCCATGAACACCAAACAGAAGATCCATGAACACCAAACAGAAGATCCATGAACACCAAACAGAAGATCTTTGAACACCAAACAGAAGATCCATGAACACCAAACAGAAGATCTTTGAACACCAAACAGAAGGTCTTTGCAGGGATGGTCAAACAGAAGATCCATGAACACCAAACAGAAGATCCATGAACACCAAACAGAAGATCTTTGAACACCAAACAGAAGATCCATGAACACCAAAC
>VURO01045788.1:0-11492 GCA_015108175.1 Pelvicachromis taeniatus | reverse complement strand
CTATCCTGTCTTCCTTCTTTCACCCCAACCGGTCGCAGCAGATGGCCCCGCCCCTCCCTGAGCCTGGTTCTGCCGGAGGTTTCTTCCTGTTAAAAGGGAGTTTTTCCTTCCCACTGTCGCCAAAGTGCTTGCTCATAGGGGGTCATATGATTGTTGGGTTTTTCACTGTATGTATTATTGTAGGGTCTACCTTACAATGTAAAGCACCTTGAGGTGACTGTTGTTGTGATTTGGCGCTATATAAATAAAATGTAATTGAATTGAATAGAGACAGGAAGTGAACCTAATACTTTTAAACACGAGGAGAATTAAAGGGAACCTCTTATACTTGTTTTCGTGTCCATATTTTTTATTCTTGGACTTAATCCTTATCTGTGCTTGACCCTTAATTCATCCACTGCATGAAACGAGCTGTTTTTTGCTCCTTTCATACTCTTTTAAACAGCTGTCTTCTGATTGGCTGCCCCTTGTAAACAAAGTTTGAATAGCAGGTGAATAGCTTACAGTCGGTGATATAACTTTATTAGGGATATCCTCTCTCACTGATGGTATACAGAGGCTAGAGTAGATATGAAACTTCAGCCATGTTTGACAGAAGCATCCACCAGTGTAGCAGGATATGCATGACAGGAAACAGGAAACAGCAAAATAAGATCCTTTTATTTTACAAATGTGATGTCAGAAAAAGATTAAAATGACCAGGAAGTCTTGATGTTACTGGAGCGTCGGGGGAGTGGGGAACATTTACAGGCCTATGCCTGGGCACCTCCCTTTGACCACCAGAAGCAAGTCTCATTGTCATGCACTGTAATTAGTCCTGTGTTATTCTATAGATTGTACCTTATAGATGGACCGGTCCACCACAAAGACACCTGCTGTTTTCTGTGTCAGGTTTTAAGCTGTAGCTATATTGTTCTTTGGGTTTTATGGAGTTAGAAGTTATTTAACCTCCTAAGATCGGAACTCGTTCATGGCATGCATTTTTAATTTCTCTTTGCTATTTGGGCTGATTGGGACCTGATGAATGTAAAAACAAAGAATTACCTGATTTTTTTCCCCCCTGATTTTTGTTTCTGGGAAATATTATATCCACATATGAGGACGTTCATTTTAAATTTCAGTCGAACAGTGGCAGTATAATGTCCTCATAAGTGAATATCAGGCCCTTGTAGAGCATCCATCCATCCATCCATCCATCCATCCATCCATCCATCCATCCATCCATCCATCCATCCATCCATCCATCCATCCATCCATCCATTGACCCTTGTAGAGCAAAATTTAGTATTTTGGTTTAGACAACCCAAAATGTGATGTCCACATATGTGGTCGCGAGGTCCTAGGACACGGGTCTCAAACTCCAGGCCTCGAGGGCTGGTGTCCTTCAGGCTTTAGATGTGTCCTTGATCCACCACAGCTGATTTAAATGGTTAAACGACCTCCTCAACATGTCTTGAAGTTCCCCAGAGGCCTGCTAATGAACTAATCCTTTGATTCAGGTGTGCTGACCCAGGGCGTTATCTAAAACCTGCAGGACACCGGCCCTCGAGGCCTGGAGTTGGAGACCCCTGTCCTAGGAGGTTAAAGGATGGAATGCTAATCGAAGTGGAGTGCAACAAACCTTACTTAGCATGCTGCATCTATAATGTGCATAGGTGCATATGGTACACCTGCCAATTAGTGGGAAATAATGGACATTCACTCTGAGACTGGAGCACTGACGTCATGTTGTCACATACTTCCAAGGGATCCAGTTAGTTATGGAGATGAAGTCTAGCATCTCCACAGCTAGGTAGACAGCTGCCTACTTTAAACCTCACCATTATCCAAATGAAAGAGTTCAGTTGTTATGAAAAAAAAAAGTATCAGGGTGTAGAAATGTTTATTCCAATAGTTATTTTAACATGGAAAAATAGCTATTGAAGCATTTGAACGGGGGGATCTGTGGGAATTTGAAGTGGCTATTTCAGCATTATCTTCATTTTTTTATGGTATGGTAGACATATGAAAAGATATCTTAAAAAAAGACTTCTAATTTAATGTGTAAAGTGAAAATGTGTCTTTATGTTAAACTTTGCAATTCTAAATCATTCAGTATTGGAGCAGAAAGACACTGGAGCTTCCTTCTGGGTCTTATGAACAAGCTGTTGATAGGTTTCCTTGTCAACAATGTGTATTACACTTGAATGCTCTGTCCACTGTTGTATTATCTAATGGAATTCACTGTTTCATCAGCTGCATCTAGTGAAGACAGACTGGAGAACAGGGCAGCAGAGAGAAAGGGATCCATGCTTCAATATCATGGCCTGCTTTGAAAATGCTCTTAAAGCTAAAGCTTTACTGCCCATTGGATTGCAGTTGGATGATCCGCACACACACACACACACACACACACACATGCACACACACACACACACACACACACACTGTACTGTGCCACAGAGACAGATCCAATAAAGTAGAAATAGGGAGACAACTCTGCTTGTCTATCGATTTAAGGCGTATGTGCTCTATTTGGTTTTATTGGTTCACAGTATCACTCTTTGTTTTCAAAAGGTATTTTCTCTGTCTTTATTTTTCTGTCTCTTGTTGTTTTTCTTTTGATACAAACTAGATAGCATCTTGTTTTCCCGCCCACAGCACACAAAAGCATACTTAAAGAAGTCATCAGCCATCAAAACGCTTAACTTTAAAATCCAATTTCCTCTGATGAAATGGTTTTTACAACCATTTCACAGCACTGCAGCTTCCAGTATATTTGATGTTTGTGAAGCTTTATAACATTTTAAAACACATTATGTTTTCTTTTGTGTTGCTTTGTAGTAATCTATTTATGTCAGAGCTTTCCAGCTTTCACAGTGAAAGAACTCATACTAAAGGACAAGATCTACCCAAGTCAACAACGTAAAATTGTTGGCCAATCCTTTAGCTCTTATTTTGAAAGTTCTGCACCTATTGGGTTGGTAGTCCTCACCCTATAGTAATTTCCTACAGGCTGATCAGGTTGCTCTTCTTGTAGTCTTCATTGACATTCTGCTGTCTTGAATCTTTTTGTCGTACTCATTCTTGTTCTTCTCTGGAGATCGGCTGTAAACTGGAGGGTGACTCAAAACAGAGCCCACAATAGTTGGCGAGCTTGTGCTACTACTCTGAGTTCAAAGAGGCAGCCAAGCAGAATGGGGAATACTACCCTCAGCTGCTCTCCAAGGTAGAAGAAACTATGTTTAACATCCATTTTCACAAGTGCTGGCTCTAAGGTGTTGTTTGCCTTACCCTGGTTTGAGACACAAATCCAGCCTCTGGGGGTCACAGGCTAGTGCACTCCCAGCTTCTCCCAAGCCTGGGTAAATTTGAGGGTTGGGGCAAGCAGGGCATTTGGCATAAAATTTGTGCCAAATCAAACAGTGAAGTCTCCTATGGCAACCCCTTGGGGAAATAAAGAAGCAGCTGGAAGCACTTATGTATACTGTACTTATCAAATGTTGTGCTTGTGTCCTTCTGTTAAACTGAAACGTGTTTTTATGTCTGTGTTGGCCTGTATCCACTACATGACTGTTCTGCTGTTCGGTGTGGGTATTACTATTTATTTATTTACTTGGTTGACATCAGCTGCAGTCTGCTGGTGGAAACATTGAGACTGGAATGCAAGGATGCACTCACACTCAGCATGGTTGCCTTGTACTGACTACCTTCCCCACTCTCCTGCTGGACTGTGCTCACCTTGCCTTAAAAATCTGGCACATCAGTTTATGCTAGCTGCTCTCTTTCTCCTTCATGCACTCTTGAAGCTCACCTGGGCTTAACTGGGGAAGCTTCGACACACTGTCCTCTTACATATTTGGGAATGATTTTTAAATGATTATTACAGAGGTAGCAGATCACTGGACAGACACTTGTAATGTTCACACAGTGCATGGTTTCCTTAACTGTGCAGTTATCACACTAGTTGAACAAACTGAACTTTGGGGTACAACTGTGCCCAGAAACGTTATGGAAACCATTGAAGAGCTACAAAATAGTCTCTTGTAGTAACTGCAGAGGTAGTCATCCTTCTCATGTTAATTTTGGAAACACGTCCTGTTGTTTAGCACCAAAACTCAATATCTCTGTAACTTCAATCAAAGTATAAGAATAAGGGTTAGTGGACCCATCCGTCCTCACCAGGCAACTCTTGCTTACGTTAATGCAGTTCAGAAATGTAGCCCTAGAAACAAACAAGCACATTGTATTTGAAAAGACCAGAGTTTGGAAATGTCTGTGATGAAAGCCGAGTGTACGATGTCTAAATCAAGCGCTTTGCCTGTGTATTCATCGTTCGTAGCTCCTCTCAGCAACCTTTCTATTTGAAACATCTGAAAAACAACCCATGCTTATTTTGTTGTAATCTTTTCAGCACTGTTCAAATGCCAAATTGAAGAGTCTCCTTAAGTCAAGTACACAATCAGCAGGAGTAAATCATAAACCACAAAGGAGAACTACGCAGCAATGAAAGAGTACTCTCAATAGAAGGATTGCTTCAAACTAAATAGGTTACCTGTTACCTCGATTAACCTCATGGTTAGAAGGAGGAGGCGGTGAAACACTTGTAGACCTGCGTAACAGTGGCATCTGGCAGTTTCACCAGCAAACTGTCTAATGCAGCACAGCAAAGTAAATCTTTTTGCCCAAGGTTTTGCTAGAATAAACCGCTGCATTAATCTTGCTTTGTCTCTTGAATGTTAAGTGAAAGCAGCCAGAAAGACTTGAGGCTACAGAGAAATGAACTCAAACTGATCAAACATTTTAAGCCATTATCTCCCAACAGAGATGTAACGGGGAGGTCTGAAAGAAGATGCTGATGGTACTAATTGATAGAAAAGAGCTGCTGCTTTAGAGCCAGATGGAGCAAACTCAGTCAGTTTATCAGGCTTGGGTGTGATTAATTACAGCATGTGTCGCTCAAAATTTAGACAGCAGCCAATCAGATGACAATACAATATTGCACTTATATTAAGTGAAAATATACATGCAGGAAATGCTATTTTTATTTCTATAAAAATTATTATAGCTTTAGATTAAAACCCTCCACTTCATGTCTGATTTAATCTGTCAACTAATACTGTGAGCGCAGTTTTGATATTATAGTGGCACCGAAATCCTATTACGTGATGTTGGAGTCCATTATGGTCAGCTCTGCACATCACTTCTGTGTGCAGCAGTATGAATATCATGAATATCATTTCCCTTGTTGGTTCAGAAGTTTGGCCCAACAGAGCTAAATCCATAGAAGTGATAAATGAGAATTTAAATCAGGATCACAGGAATTTGTTCAGTCTGAACGTGACATTAAATCTTGTTGCCACGTCTGAAAAACATAGCTTCTATTGGCAAAAAGAACTTTTAACTATTTGAAGTTGCTTAACTTTCCGATAAGTTAGCGACTCGTTCTTCTGTAGTCAGTAAATTGGATTGAGGACACATCCACTGTAAAAGTAAAATATGTACATTAGCAAAAAAATCCGTCTTTCATTTAATATGCATTAATCAGCAAACATTGAATTATACTAACGTTGAAAATAAATCTCCAATACATTAAAAAAAAGCTGAAAAATTATGGGCTCTGAATACCAGAGCTTATATACGTTTTTCTACATACCATATACAGAGATGTGTTATTAAAGAACTGGATATTTTCAAAACTGAGACAAAGAGATAAAGAAAAAAAAAGACAAATCACTATTTTGTGATTTAAATATCATGAATATTATTGTTATTTTTTATTTGGGCTGTTGCTACATCATTCTTATTATTAGTAGTAATGGAGCCAGAAACAAATTAGCTAACGCTGGCTAGCTTGGCTAGTACGGTGCGTCCATGGACTGATGACGCAGCTCGTGTATTGCAGACTTTATGAGTTTCTGTCTGTCAGTAAAGCTGAGTGCTGAAAAGCTATTACTCTAAAAACACAAATGTGGTCGAGAGTTCCAGTTTATAAAATTAGCTGAGGCGATACCTGGCAGCTAGCTAGTGGCTAAAGCTACTCATGTCAGGAACTGGCTATCATTAAAAAGCAGCCTTATCCATACTAACTTTTTTTCACCCAAGTATCATACAGGCTGCCTGGACCTATTTTGTAATTTTTTTTTGTAAAAATACAAGATAATTCTCATCTTTTCTGAACCATTTCAGTTTTCTCTCTAGCTCAGCTCGTTGAGGAGTTATGGAAATATGAAGCGCTCACAGTAACATCCACGCCCAGCTGAGTCCTCTGTCTGTGTTCAGAGAGAAGTACCTGAATGGTTTGTGCTACTGTGAAACAACATCTCCTTTCTTCTCTTCATTCTGAAACCATTTGAGTTTTCTCTCTAGTACAAACGGTAACAGAGTTATGGATGTTAAAGAGTGGCTGTAAAATCGACCAATCGCAAAAAGAGTTCATCTTTTATGTCTTTAAACACCTGACGTGGCTGATTGGTTAATACCATAAAAACAAAAAGAAATTCCCCAATTATTAACAGTTATTAGGAAGAAAGAAATGAGCCTTTAGAGCTCCCCAGAAAAGGTTTCCTACGAGACTGTAACCATGTTAATTTGTGCTGTAATGGGACTCTGTTGTAATTGACTTACTTTTGGAAACAGCCCCAAGTGGCTATTACTGCGATTTTCTGTTCTTTTTTTTCTTTTCTTGGTATTTTAAGTACATCTTTTTCAGCCCATGAGGTTGTGGAGCTTGAGTCCAACACAGATTGTTGCAGATTGTGAATAGAACAACATGGCTTATTTGAGCTGCAGTGTGACTGCGCAGCTACATTATTTATGGCCAGTTTAACCATTATCACACACGATGCCTCTATACGAGGGAGTGAAAATGAAAGCCTGTTTTGAAACATTTTGTAGAGAAGTTGTTACAGACTGAATTTGTTTTTTAGATTTAAAAAAAATGCAGATAACATGATGGTGAATGTGACACAATGAACACGTTTCTGTAACTTTAAGTTGGCGTCAGTGTTAACACTTTATTTTATAGTTTGGTAAGTTCAACTTAAAAATCAACAAGTCCCAGCAGCCAGCAAGAATTTCAGTTCAAGAAAATACTTAAGGCAGTTAAATCTCAATCTCGATTAATCAAAGCATTTATACCCGCCATCAGATTTTCTATTTTTTGTTTTTATAGTAAGCCTCTTTAGTGAATTTGACCCGAGGCTGAAAGTTATCGAGAAAACAAGTCATAACATAAGAAAACATTTTGATTACGTTTAGAAGATGCATTTTATAACAAACGGGGTCTTATTCTAAAAAAAAACAACCCAAATCTTAAATTGCACCCATTGTGTTTACAGTAAATTATAGCCACAAATATGCATAAATAGTCACAGTCGCAAAGGGGTTTCCAAATATAAATCGTGCTGGGAGAATGGTGCCATTCAAGGATGAAACAACCACACGAGTGTTTTAGTGAGAGACGTACAGAGTGGAGACAGAATAGAGTGCTTTTTTTGCCATCAGAGTCATCATCTGCTGACATGGGCTTCGGTCCACATATGTGTGTGTGTGTGTGTGTGTGTGATTACGTGTGTTTAAGCCTCTGGCAGTGTGGCGTAATGATGACACAGCTCGTCTACCGAAGATGCCACCGTTCTGTGCAGAGCTGTAGTTTGTGAGTGTGTGTTTGTGTTAGTGTGTGTGTCTATGAGAAACCGTGTGTGGGAGGGAGGAGCATCACACCGCCATCTGTCCAGTGGGAGTTAATCCTGCTATGATGAGAGAACGCAAGGGCATAACACACGCATGCACACATGCACACGCAGTCGGATTGGCAGGTGTGTTACATGAATAATGTCCCCCATGTGGTCCTCCCTGAGGCTGTAGCAGTTTCTCAGAGATGAAGGTCCGTTTTCATGACAATAACAATGGGACAGTGGGCTCCACTAACACTCCATTTATAGATTCGACAAGACAAATTCAGGTTATTTTCAAGTCATTTCCCGTCATTTGAAGAATTTAACATCAGTCATCTGTCAACAGCCACATTGAATGAAGCAACTGAATGTCACTGATCCAGGCATGGATTTACTATGGCATGTGCACCCCATCTAAACATATGGACTAGGCACATTTGATTGGCGAGAAATTATAAGGCCCCATAATATCATTTCCTCTCTGTCTCCTTTTTGCAACTCCTGATTTAGTTACATGCAACTCCATATCATTAACTGTCCTTCTATTAATGTTTACCTTGCAATATAAGGGGGCGTGAGGTGACTGTTGTTGTTGTACATTGGTGCTTTGTTAATGAAACTGAATAGAAATGAACAATGAAGGCATGGCACTACGACACTGCATGGCCTTCTATAATGCCACAGCGCAAAAACTGCTGAAAAAGAGTTGACGGTACCAACCCTGATTCTTCAGTCTTAAGATGCTTAATTAAACATCCAGATCCCTGGAGGCACCACCCCATAGCAGACAAAGGGTGGCCTAAGCAGAAGTGACTCAAACTGGCCTTCGTTCCAGTGGCCAGAAGGAAGTGACTCCTCTGGTTGGAAAAAGAAGTAAGACTGTAGAACTCTATAGTTAGCTTAATGTAAGATCTCACTAAGCTGGTTCTGCCGGAGGTTTCTTCCTGTTAAAAGGGAGTTTTTCCTTCCCACTGTAGCCAAAGTGTTTGCTCATAGGGGGTCATATGATTGTTGGGTTTTTCACTGTATGTATTATTGTAGGGCCTACCTTACAATGTAAAGCGCCTTGAGGCGACTGATGTTGTGATTTGGCGCTATATAAATAAAATTGAATTGAATTGAATTCAGCACCCGATAACTTTAGTCTCAATCTTTTATTTTTATTTTATACACCATGTTTTAAATTTTTGGTTTCATATCTCTAAGTCTTGTTTATGAGTGAGGGAGCAGTGGAGTGAGATATTGACAGACAGGTCGGTGTGGCATCTGCAGTGTTATGGACCATGCACTAGTGTGTTAGCTGAAGAGAGAATTAAGCATGAAGGTCAGGTTGTTGATTTACTGGTCAACCTACAATATGTGGGTAGTGGCTGAACGAATAATGTCATACATACAAGCAGCAGACGGATGTCCTGCTTAAGCCTAAAAGACAGAATGACCATGCAAGAACCCAGCTGAGGTGGTTGCATCTGACTAGGATGCCGCCTGGATCCTTTCCTGATAAGTTTCTTTTTTTTCCATTCGTATCCTTCATGAAGGAAGCTACAGGGTAGAACCAAGAAATGCTGGAGAGATTCCATATCTGAGCTGGCTTGGAGACAAACTGGTGACCTCCCAGAAGAGTAAATTCAGTCATTAGGAGGAAGGAAATCTGGGCCAATCTGTCCTTAGACCTGGTCAAAAATAGAAAGATAAACCGGCATGTGCTTTAGGATGGGAATACCTTTTGACTGACATGTTTTTTACTGTATGAGCATGCAGCGTTCCTCTGTTTCCCAGTAAGGGTCACATTTGGTTTCAGAATCCCAGGATGGAGACAGTTAAACCACTTAAGACAGCAAGACCCCACTATGCAAGAGAAGACTTCAAGTGGTGATATCTACAGATGTTACCCTACTACAAAACCCATTTTTGTGACTGTACAATGGGAAGTCAGTTACTTCTGGTTGTGAATTGTTATATGCTACAATTGAATGATTTCCTGTGATTGGTATAATTGTAAATTGAACATCTTTGCAGTTCAGTCAATGGTGAGAAAAAACAAACAACAAGACCTGATAAGATCCTGACTCTAAGCGTAGTTTATGTTCCTCAAAATAGGTCTCGGTACATCTTACCGTTCAGACAGTGAGCAAGGAGGGTTTTCGTCCACACCAGACGGAAATTCCATCTATGTGTCCCTGGAAGTGGATGACGTTTGCATCTGCTAAATATTAACTGGTTAACACTTGTATGTGTGCAACTTGCTGATGGACCAAAACTGCACGAGCAACAGCAGCCTGCACACTAGTTTTGTCACATACTGTGTGCATTGCCTCCATTGGCAACAGAGCTCTCAGCAGATAGATGGGTCTTGGGTCTAAGATGCCTTCTTAATTCATAAAGGCAAAATTCAGTGTCCTCATTGGTTAACTGGACAGAGTGTTCATAGATGTGACTTCTGGTGGAGTTTAAATCAGCCTGTTTATTCTATTTATCTCACTGCCCACAAAAAGTGCATGTGATGTTAAAACATTTCATTTTCTGAATATCTGAACAACAGTAAACAATGGAATTTAAATTGGAGCTGACTTTCAGTGGCATTTGGATTTGAATTTGATCAGTACTTACAGATAGCTTGCTGGATTTCCAGCCAGTCTTTGCTCCTGGCTTTGTGCTGCATTAGTGCTAAGAAACACATGCAAACAACTCAGCCTTGTCTTTATTTGTCTTCTCAAGACATGCTTGTCACAAATATGTAGAACCTGGTGTGCTGTCTGTTCATTCATCTGTCACTTTCAAGCTGTAAGTCTTGTAGGCAACCTGGGCGCACAGTTCAGGTTTATTGTTAACACCCAACGACTGTAGAAAACCTTTATCCAGTCATTGGCAACACCAGATATTTTTCCTTTAGGTGTTTTTTTGTTTTTTTTTAATGAAGCCAATATCAAATTCCAGTGAGCACTGGTCACAGGCCTGAAATGAGCCTTTTGTGCAGAGAATAGGAAAGACGTCACATGAGTCATGCTATTGTACAGGAAAGGCCACAGAATCCAACATTTACAGTTCTAGAGACACGTCGGCATCGTGAACGTGATTAAAGTCAATGAACTTACATGAATGATAAAGACATAAAGGTTAA
This sequence comes from Pelvicachromis taeniatus, assembly GCA_015108175.1. NCBI lineage: Eukaryota > Metazoa > Chordata > Actinopteri > Cichliformes > Cichlidae > Pelvicachromis > Pelvicachromis taeniatus. Next base: position 713 of record VURO01045788.1, on the reverse strand, counting down.
AAGTCAAGTTTTTTTTTTTTCTAATTATGGCTGTTTTGTGAAGTGATGCTTCTGCTCCATGGCTGCTAGAGTTCAAACAAGTACCGTATTTTCCGGACTACAAAGTGCACCTGAATATTAGCCGCACAACTTGGAATTATGAAAACATCATATTTTGTTCATACATTAGCCGCACCAGACTAAAAGCCGCAGGTGCGCTAGCGGGCTAGTAGCGCTATAGCGGGCGAGCTAGTTGCTAGTAGCGGCGGTGCACGGCCCGCCTTGCGGGGGGAGGGGAGGGCAACGGAGTGACTGCTCCACCAGCCTCGGAAGAGCCCCGCAAAGTGGGCCACGCACCGCCGCCCGACCGACCCAGCCCTTAGAGCCAATCCTTATCCCGAAATGGCTCTGACTTGCCGACTTCCCTTAGCTGCCTTGTTCTAACATGCCAGAGGCTGTTCACCTTGGAGACCTGCTGCAGATATGGGTACAGGGCCAGCCAGAGCCAGCTTGCTAATCTAGTCTCTTTTTCGTGCTAATTCGTACGTGCCGTACAAAGTAGTGCCTACTTTGACTGGCGGACGGACATGTGACCAACATATCACTCTTTTCCGTGTCTGATCACATGCCTTTCCGCCAGGCAAAATGGCGGAACAAACCAAAACAAATCCTCTTACGATGTCACAAAAATCATGAAAATCCTTAGAAAAGCCGCACCGGACAATAAGCCGCAG
>VURO01045782.1:0-15162 GCA_015108175.1 Pelvicachromis taeniatus | reverse complement strand
GATGTAGATCGACCGGTAAATTGAGAGCTTCGCTTTTACACTCAGCTCTCTCTTCACCACAACAGCCCGATGCAGCGTCTGCATTACTGCAGCCGCTGCACCGATCCGTCTGTCGATCTCCCGCTCCCTTCTTCCATCACTCGTGAACAAGACTCTGAGATTCTTAAAGTCCTCCACTTGGGGCAAGGACTCGTCCCTGACCCGGAGTGGGCACTCCACCCTTTTCCAACTGAGGACCATGCCCTCGGATTTGGAGGTGCTGATGTTCATTCCCATCGCTTCACACTCGGCTGCAAACCGTTCCAAGGCGAGCTGGAGGCCATCACTTGATGAAGCCAACAGAACCACATCATCTGCAAAAAGCAGAGATGAGATCCTGAGACCACCAAAGCGAAAGCCTTCCGCCACTTGGCTACGCCTAGAAATTCTGTCCATAAAAATTACGAACAGAATCGGTGACAAAGGGCAGCCCTGGCGGAGCCCATCACCCACCTGGAACGAATTCGATTTATTGCAGGTTATGCGGACCAAGCGCTTGCAACGGTTGTACAAGGATTGAATGGCCCGTAGCATGCTGCCTTCCGGTCCATTCGCTTTCAAGATGATCCAATATTGTTTCAATAAATTTGTGATTTGGGCTCTGAAAAGGTGAATCCATGACTGAAAGTATTTCATTTTGTGTTTTTGAAAGTATTTCATTTTCAGCACTGGCAGGATATTGGGGGTCATTGCCATGTTGAAAAATGAAGCTGTTGTCTATCAGATTCTTTTCAGATTGCACTGCATAGATCAGAACAGTACTTTTCTCTCTTCGTACTTCTGTTAGGTTTGACCAGATCCCTAACACCATTCAATAAATGCAGCCATAAACCATAACAAAGCCAATCTTCCACTAAGACCATTTCTGATGAGGCGTTGGCCAAATGGGAGACTGAAGTGAAGGATCAGTTTCATTTTTCAATTTTTTTTACATTTTAAGTACACACTGCACACCAATGCTGACATATGTCAAGTTTTGCCTAAAAGCTCTTTAAGAATGCCTTTGTTTGGTGAAAATATTTTTATGTCTGTCAAACTGTGTTATCTGTGTTTTTGTGAAAGGCATGTTGCCTCTTTATTAGCCTTGTTATAGATCAGTAGGAAGTGAGCTCACAGAAACGAGAAAACATTTCTCATAAAATAGTTAGGTGCAAAGACTGGACTAAAAATTAGTGAAAAGCAGTCGAAATACGGGGTGGCTCGAGACTTTTGCACAGAGACAGACAGACAGACAGATAAATGGACTGTCTTTACTGTGTACCTCTGATAGTGGTTTCATTTGGCATCTGTTGATCACCTTGTAGCTCTGAGCTGGAGCCATTTTCACCTGGCATGAAAAAGTACAGTAATTTATGCCGTAAAGTTATACAATATCCTGAAAGGTATGTACAGGTTTTAAATAAACATTTGCTCCCATCCACATGACGGCTTTATAAGGAAAGGCCTTACATATTTCAACACAATCACATATTCAAAATTTTACATATTGTATCTATAACATCATTCATATTAGACTGATGTGAAATGGCATCCATGCAGACCACACTTTTCACTTTTCTATATGAAAATAATTGGTGCATCATAAAACATAAAATGCAACATAGAAAACCCAAGACTGTTTATCAGCTAGAATCCTATATTAGACAAATACAGGACAATATTTGTCTCAAAACATTACCACATGTTATGGACTGTTATTAAAAGAAAAGGCAATGCTTCACAGTGATAAATCTGGCCCTGCCACAAATGTTTTGAGATGGTTTGCTTTCTGAGGCATAAAATGCTTTGCTGCCACAGGGAAGATCACAACGTGGGATGTTAATTTTGGAATACATCCAGTAGCAGCTTACAGGAACGATTATATTTGTTCACAGATGCAGATGCAGGCAGCTGTAGACATTGACCTTGACATCTCAATGAAAGGCATATATATAGCCGTGACTGGCAACGGAGTCTAAAAAAAAAATTGGTTTCCCTGCATGTTTTCCCTCTGCATTCCTTCCTTTGCTTGGACCAGCCTTAACCTATTGCTCCCAGCTATTAACCAAACTCCCAAGGTCCTATTTTATTGCCCTGGCTTTTGTTTTCCTTTTAACCCGAGCAGCTGATTTTGCTATTATTCCACTAATGTGAATAAACTGTTAATTAGTTTGTTTTCTCTTCAGTGTCTCCAAGCTGTGCTCCAGCAGGACTGTTTTTTTTTTTTTTTATAGTTTGGTTCTGTTGTATTTTCAGTTTCTTTAAAATTTTCTCTAAAATTTATATTGAAACTACTAGTTTAAACTACTGATTAAACTACTGGTTTAATCAGACTGATATAAGATTTTATATCAAATTAAACATCCATCTATTTTCTTACACATCCAGTTAAGGATGTTGGTGGGGCTGAAGCCTACACCAGCTGACATTGTGCCAGAGTCAGCGCACATCATAGAAAAGTCGCCAGACTATGGTAGTCTATTGCACACTGAGAAAAAGACATTCACACTCCTACTGCTAGTCTGCACATATCACAAGGTGAACTATTGAATGTTAATATTTATGTACTTTGTATTGTCTTATGGACCATTTTTATTATCACTGTATTGAGGTTGCAACAGAAATTTTACAGAAAAGATCTGCCTGGGTTATCACAAGACAGTAAAGGTTTTTTTTACAGCTCTGTAACTTATCCATATTGATTCATTTTTAAATCTAAGATGCTGGTTTTAGTAAACTAATCAACTATGGAATTTAATTTAGTAAACAGGATGTATTTACTGGCTAGTTATAGAGGCAAGCAGCCCCTCTGCTGAAGTAAAAACAGTGTTGCTGAATAAAATATAAATATAAATTGTCATCTGCATTAAATTAGAATGATCTCAGCTTACCCACAAGTAACAGCAGCAAGAAGAAACCTGCAATCATTGTAGCTTTGAGAGATTAGAGAGCATTTTCACCTTCTCTGTCCTGTTCAGCGATTCTTCCTACTCTACTGATGTCATTGCCCTATCCTAGAAGAGGGCAGGGCAAATGTAAGGACCAATTGTGTTTCTACCCCCCATATCTATCCTAACACAGTGGTTACATCAGCATAACAGCTGATATAACAGCAACTAATAAAAAATGTTTTAGATTGAGGCTGCAAAATTAGTAAGTAAAATTAGTAAGCTTTGTGTTCTTAACCAAACTGTTGATATACAGCCCAAGCCTCCCAACATCAGCAGGTTAAATAGTTTATTTTCTTGCTACTTTGAAAAAAAAGATACATTTTTTCTGCCTAAGTGTCCGCACTCTACTCTGGCAGGTTTCAGGTGCATTTGTGTTTGTTTGTTTTTTGCTTCATCCATTGAAAAAAAAATGTAATCTTTATTGTTCTGGTCTTGTCTAGGTGTATTTGTTTAAATAATAATGTAAATAAATGTGTCAGATTGCACAACAGGTCCTAAAGTCACTGCTATTTACAGATCTTTGAAATATATCTAGACAACTGTACATTTCCTTATCAACGTTAGACAGGATGTGGGTTGGAAAGCGCTTAGATTTTCACATATTCATTAACCATAGCAGCAAGAGATGAGGAGAAAAAACACTGTTAAGTGCTCCATTAGAAGAAGCAGAAAGATCCTGTTTGAAAAAAACAACAAAGTTATTTACAATGAGTTTATTGTTGCTGCACTCAGCTCCGATGTCACTGAACAGTTTCTATGCTAATATTCAAGTTAATTTACTATCTTTACAAATCCAAATGCACAAAATTTTATCGATTACATTTTCAGTGTTTTTCAGTGAAACGTTACACTTTACTTCAGTTAGGTACCCTAACAGATATACACAGCACAGTATCCACCATACTTTCATGAGTGTGGAGGCCCAGTACGTGGAGAGGACCCGAAAGCAAACTTGAGGGACAAGCAAAATTGTGAGAAAACAAAGCTTTAATCAACTCAGGGGCATGAACTGGAATGTGTAACTGAAAAGAGAGTCTCAGGTTTGGAGGCAACTGAAAGCAGAGGGAGTGGGAGGTTAATATAGAGTGGAGAATGGTTAGCTAAAGGTGAGTCATGACCGAGCAAAAAGCTTACTTGCAAGACGGTGGAACAGACGGCTCCATGTGATTGCCAATGTGAGTAGAATAGGTAATTCAACCTTTGTTTTCAGTGATCCAAAATAACTGCATCTGAACTCCGCCCCGTGTGAGGAACTGTGCTCTCCACACCAGCTGCAGGACAGGCTATAGGGTTCAGTACTATGAGGATCTGCTGGTTTTCAGGGGTGGAGGCCCTGGTGGTGGTACTCAGAGTTTAAGTTGCTGAAACTGGTTGTAAGGAAATGGAAGATCATAATAATGATATTAATAACTTAAATTTGTACCTTTAAGAAACCCATGGCCGCTTTACAAAAGAATATAAATAAACAAAAAGACTAGAGCTTTGCTGAAGAGGTGAGTTTTGAGAAGTTACTTGGAAGAGTCCAGTGATGTGGCATTGCAAAAAACTCAGATGGGAGAGAGTTCCATAGGATGGGGGCTGATGCAGTGAAGGCTCTGTCCCTAAAACTGGGTGGGTACGAGGGAAAGAATACAGAACCATGACTGAGGACCGTAGCAACCAAACCTGTGTGTATGGGTACAGCAGGTCAGACAGGTGCTTAAGGTCCAGGGCGTTGAGGGATTTGTAAGTGAGAAGAAGGATCTTGAAAGTGATGCAAGATTTAAATGTAATCAACCTCACCACAGCTCACATTTCTCTCTCCAAAACTCTCGAGTAGGACTCGAGTCTATTTCACTTTACAGTTGCTGCTTGTGAAAAAGGTGGGCAAGTATGCAAATACTTATGGTAGAATGTAGATGTAAATGGAGAATATACAAATTGTCACAAACCACAAACTTTGCCCTGATTCTTTTTAGCCGAGGCCTCAAAGACGACACCGGAACTCAGTAGAACAATTCACAAAACACTTTTATTCCATGCACTTCTAGAAGGGAGTTCTGCTCAGTCCGGTCCACTGCTGCAAAAACCTCATGGTGCATTGTTCTCCCAACAGTTTTATACAGTATCACAGTCATGAAACCCCCACATTTAGTGTACCTCAGCTACTTCGTATGTGTGTGTGTGTGTACACGAGTGCATGTGCGTGCGCGCATGGCCAGGCGCGTGCACATGTCCGTGTGCTTCGTGACTACAATAATTAAACTTCTCCCCTGGGGATTTTCCACTCTCCTACAACTAACTTTAGGTGCTAATACACAGCCTCAGGAGGAAGGGCACATATCTCCTGACCACTCTTCTTCCAGACACCTTTTGGCCTTTATTATACTCTGGGCGGTGTCACTATATCTAAACTACCCTCTCTCTCTACATCACACATTTCTACATACTAATCTATGCTATAAATCCCTTCAAAATACATAGCTATATTCATTGTTTATTTAAAAATACCAACAGAACATTTACATTGTGTATATTCTATCATTTTCTTATCATATCCTTAACAAGTACTTATTAAAATAACTACTGCAATTGGTGTCATAATTAAGGCATATGTGATACATGCAAAAAAACACTGCTTAAAACAGAGTTGGTTGAAGCCACTGGGGAAATACCTTATGATCTGTTTTGACCAGTATATGAAAATGGATGGATGAGTCCAACTATAAAATTGGACTGTTTTAGATTACATACAGTTTTACATTATGTAATGATTGAATCTCAAAATGAAATGTAATCAGATTACAACCAGACTGTCAGCCGCTGCAGTCACTTCAAATTTAATTTAGAGTCTTAAAATCACCTTCGTCTCATCTTCAGTTAAATGTTCACATCATCTTCAAGATCCCAACTGTGACAAACATCTTTCCGACAGTGTGACCAATTACAACATGACAAATGATTGATCATCATATTTTGTGTCCAAAGCTTTATAAACAGATAAGGTTTATTTAGTAGTGGCTACTACAGTAATGTGCAGTAAATGCTTCCAGTGAAAGAAAACTGGCTGAGAGGCTGACAGCTGCATAGCAGTCCACAGAGTCGTAGATTTAACATGCCAGGGGGCAAATTAACACTGATTTACACAGATTAGCTCAGATTACCGACTCAGAATTTCAGAAAATACTTCTGGAAGACAGAACCCAGAGTTCCCCTCATCTCATGTTTAACAAACTCTTAGATTTAAAAAAAAACAAAACAAAACAAAACAAAAAAACTGTAGGTGACCACTTATATTTGTGATGATGCACAAGATCACTAAAACTACATTAGAATATTTTATACAACAGTGTCACTGTGGGTCAGGGTCCATTTTTACAGCATTTTAAAGGTTTCTAAAAAGGTTTTGTTTTACAACAGTAGAAATAAATACAGGTATAAAACACAACCCGTCAGTTCATGCTCATGTTACTGATTTGATTTTTTTTATTTATTTAATTGTAGCTCTACTCATCTTCAGCACTGCACCACAATAAAGCCATAATTGCTAAGAACACAGGGACTGCAGTCAAATAAAAAATAATGAAAGCTTTGTTAATTTTTTTAACAATTCTTGCCCAATAGCCAGACTTCCTGTTGCTGCTGAGCAGAGTTATTGTTCTCCCAGTCTCCCGCAGCTCATCTGAAACTTTTTCCAGATCAAAGGACACCTCCGTCAGTTTACTGCCGCTACCCTGAAAGAGTGGTTTTGTAGAAAGGTAATTAACATGTTAGGCCATTTTAATGTTCATGATTAATTTTGGCATTTGACACTCTGCTTTGTTTCTACTTTGATTTAATAAAAATATTTGCTTCTGATATACAGTTTAAGATACAGGATAATCGGTCTCATGCGAGCATCCCTTTCGGGAGCTTTTAAAATGCACTTTTGTGAAATACAAAAAGAAAAAAAGTGCAATTTTTTTTACCAACCTTTTGGGTAAGAGATGACAAAGACACAGATGGTGTTTCGTGAGAAGATGCCTCATCAACAGAGGCACGAGGAGTGCATCTCTTAATCTCTGCAAAAACACATTTGACATAAGGATTAATGCAACACAACTAAGACTACATGCAGCGGTGATTTGTGGAATGCTTGCTATGATTAAGCTCGCCTCTAAAACCGCTGCAGAAGTTGTGGCCACACTGGTTGTTCTCAGAGTTCTCCACCACGCTTGGGTCCCCATCTGTCTCATCTTCAACTGCAGAGTCTTTTTCAAGCAGATGCATCACCAAAATCGTTTCCAGGAGGCTGAGCAGCATCAGAGCAAAAACTCCAATACAGTAGACAGCTGAGGAGAGCAGGCAGTGTTATTAATGTGGACAAATAACTATTAATAACTACATGTGCAGTCGAACACACTTCTTTACCTATAAGTGGAATACTGTCTGAAGAGCTCGGCAGAATTTCATTGAGAAGAAGCTGCATCACTGTGACAGCAAGCAACACAGTGACCTTGAAGCCAAGTTTTTCACCCCCAGTGTCTGAGATCAGGAAGGAGGATAAGTCCAGAAGCAAGAAGAAGAGCACTGGCAAGATGAAATTGGCAAGGTAGAGGACAGACCTCCTCTTCATGGTAATCTGTGGATTTTTTTCCCCAGGTGGTTAGGTGCAAGAGAAACAGAGTTATACTAAAAGAAGTATTACGTGACCTTGTATTCAAATACTACAGGGAAAGGAGCTTCATGAGAAGTTGTGCATGGTGATAAATGTGCCAAACCACACAGTGTTGTTTTAGGTGTCTGCAACATACATACTGTTATTATTGATCCTATACACTCCCAAATATATACTGCAGATTATAACAACTTTAAATGATACAGCCAATAAATCTCATTAATAAGAATTATTTTGATTGAAGGACATCATAGCATAATTGTCCATTGCAAACTTGGTAGCTTATAGATTGCCCGACAACTGAACTGGGCCAAACATGGCAGCATGGACAGGATACAGAAAAAAGAAAGAGTTTTCTTTTCTGCTTCCAGATATACTTACAGTGTAAATGACAGCATTTTGGTTGAATCCAAAATGATTGACAGTTTCGTTGTTGATTGACATGTCGATGAACAGCCACTCGTACTGTGTGTGCATCACCTTACGAGACCATTCTGTGACCATTGTATCATTTCTGCTGGACTGTAAATATATTTCTTTATCTGAAGTGAAATATAAAAACATGATAAATAATGTAAATGTGAGCATGTCAACAAGCAATGTTGGCCAAAACAAACAAACAAAACAGTGATAACCTGGATTTAACTGAGCAATTGTGATTTCCCATAAAAATCACAAAAAATAGTAAGCCATTCTCAAGTGTGGCTCCTTTCATGCTACTATGCCCTGATTTAAAAAAAAAAAAAAAGCATTTTGAATGTGCAGCCAAACTATAATAAGACGGATGATTGACATTGTGGGAAATTTGATGGAGAGTTTTGGGTTTTTTCCTCAGGGAGGTAACTACATGCTTGCAAACTCTATGGCTGTAATAACAGCCATAGATTTCCTGTCCAAATCTGAGAAGGGAAAATGTTTAAAAACTGCAGATCAGCAAACTAAACTACACAAAAAACAGCAATATCACTAAGGTTAAAAGTCTTTGAAATTTTAGAAAAACATGCGGTTTCTGTTCAGAGTTGTTGCTGGTAAGATTGATTAAATAGCAATAAAATCATGGCATTTGTATTATGCCTATTTCACATTTTCATTGCTTAGTAACAGTTAATAGCAAGATAAAACTAATATTAAGCAGAACTGAATCCAGCTTATTTGTATGGCACTCCATAGCAGTTCCAGTTCCAGGACTCACCTTCATGCATAATAGACTTGAAGGAGAGGTTGCAGCTCTGGATGTCGAAAGGGAATTTGTAAACATGCATCTTGCAGGTGCTTATCACCACCTGGTCATTCCTAAATTCAACCATACCATCTGAAAATATGCTGAGATACGGACTCGGAGAGGCTTTATCTTTCTCGGTCCTGTATAAGAACAAATGAGAGCAACCCATTACGGTACAAATGATAGTAACAAAAATACTGTGATATCATAATATGGAAAATAACTTGGTATAAGTTACTATTTACTATGTCTGCAGCTATATCTTGATTTTGCTGACTAAATCCTGCTAGAGGTGTGAATCAAGTGATACAATCGATTATGCTAATATATTGATCAGTGGTTTCACCAAGAGATAAGCCTTTAAAAAATGCACTGGGTAGAAGTTTCAGGTTAAGAAAGGCAAAGCGGAAACTAGCGGTTGTTATATTCTGGTCTCATTCACGACAGACTCCAGAATATCTATTTCCTACCCAACGGGGTAGTAAGGTTTATTAATAAGTCAGGTGACTCAGGTTAACTCTCTGCCATGTACATCAACAGCACACAGCCTAACGTTCCGGCCCAACACCAACTTACTCGATTTCACACTCTAAAACATCCGTGCAGCAACACAATCCACTGTGGAACAAATCATCTTATAAACAATAATTCACATTATTACAGCGGTGATGTATCGGAGCTCGGCTCGTAAAATGGGCAGGCCTCGTACACCAGGGAGAAATTTTGCTCGGATCGCGGCTCATAAACCGAAATACTCGTATACAGAGCTGCTCGTAACCCGGAGTTCCACTGTATTGCCAAAAGTGCCCATTCTTAATCCATAGTGTTAAATATGATGTCAGCCCAACCTTTGCAGCTGTAACAGCTTCAACTCTTCTGGAAATGTTGATTATGGGAATTTTGGACCATTCTTCCCGAAAAGCAAATGTGAGGTTAGACACTCATGGTGAATGAGAGTGCCCGGCTTACAGTCTTCACTCCAATTCACCCCAAAGATGTTCTACTGAGTTGAGAGCAGGATGCTGTGCAGACCAGCAAAGTTATCCCTCACCAAACTCGCTTTATGGACCTTGCTTTGTGCACTGATGCGCTGTCATGTTGGGACAAACAGTTTCTACAAAATTGTCTGCTGAGCTGGAAGCAGCAGCTGGAAAGCTGTGGAAGACCGAAAGTGGAAAAGCACTGAATAAACACACTTGTCCTGTAATGCTGTATGCGTTGGGTCCTTTACTACACTCAACCTGTACCAAAGTTTACACTTGGCACATTGCAGTCACACAAGTAATGTTCTCCTGGCAACTAAAACACACATTTGTCATTTGGATTGCCAGATGAAAATGTGATTTGTCACTCCAGAATACATGATTCAATGTCTTCCATGGCCTTGTGTGTACCAGCATGGTACCATGTTCTCTGGAGTAACAAACACACATTTTCATCTGGCAATCCAATTGACAAATGTTTTTTTTGGATGGGCAAATTAATACGTTTGGCAATACACTGTATGAACTGTCCATTAAACCAATCCAGATTGAAAGGCGCTTCAAAACAGCCTGAGATGAATTGCCTATAAATTCAACAGACAACTTTTAATTGCTTAAGTCGTGTGACTGTGTTTGAATAAAGTTAAAGTAAACATATTTCTAACCATGTCTTTGCTATTTTTCCTCCTTCAACTTATTTCATGAATTACATTAAGGAAAACATTTTCTGTCACCCTAAGATTTTAACAGTAGCATATTTTTATAACAAAGAGTTTATGGGCAGATATGTCAAACTTACATCTCCTCAATAGCTATATCTGGCATCCATAGATATGAAGTAGGAATTGTTATATATTGAATTCCACAGAATTCATTTGGTTTCCAGTTAATGTACTCATTGCGCCACTTCTACGTTGAGGGGTACAAAAAGAAAGGGATACAGACAAAGAGATAGGAAGAGAAGATGAAAAACAAATAATTGAAACAAATAGATATATAATCTAAGCTAAAATTTGAACTAAGAGAAAACTCACCAAATAAACCCAAATGTAAGAAATTAAGGTCTGGTCAATTTCTCTCTGTAAATAAAGAATTTGAACATAGTGTTTAATCAGGCAGACATAAGCGCATCTGCAGTCAGGTTGGCTAATGTTAGCTCATGTTGCTATTGGCTAATGTTGCCTCAGCAAATATCTTTTGCTGGCATATTAAACACTAACCACAACAACAACCACAATAATATAGAGACAAATGAAATCACCAACAGCATGTTTGGTTCATGCTGCACCAAACACAGGAAACTACCTTGGAATTATACCTACCTTGGAAGTAATCCAGTGATACCTGTCAAGTATTACCATACAGTCATAACTCACAAACTGTATCTCTGTACTATGTGTCAAAAACATGTCTCAGGAAAAACTAATACAAAAATTTAAAAAAGGCACTGATGTCAGAAAGTGTAGGTGAAAACAAGGTTCTGACAAGTAACACAAGCCAATACGGAAGCCGAGAACGGCCGTATCCATTAATAATATTTTTCTTGTGATAACGACTTATTTATCTCGTTATCTTGAGAAAACGGTTTTGTTTTCTCGTGATAACGACTTATTTATCCCGTTATCTCAAAAAAACAATGGTCCGGTTTTCTCGTGATAACAGGATAAATAACTCATTATCTCGAGAAAACAAAACCGTTTTCTCGAGATAACGAGATAAAAATATTATTAACGGATACGGCCGTTCTCAGCTTCCGTCAGCCAGAGTAAATAATAATAATAATAATAATAATAATAATAATAATGAGTTATTTTCTCAATGAGTGGTGTGACATTATATGTTTCATGAGCAAGAAAACACATACACATGGAAATACATCAACACACACGCATACACAGACACACACACATGCACGCACACACACACTTGACAAACAATTGCCAAAATTCCAGAACAAATTACCATATCTAAGATGGCATAGAGTTTCACTTCAAGGGTTACATCTGTATGATGACTGTTGTTTATAATGGGCCGACTCATAGTGTACTTAAAATTGTCCTTGTTCAGATTCAGGTGTTGGGCAATATCCTGAAAATTACAGGCTCTCTCCACTTCAGCTTCATCATCTGAAATTATATGAAAATGCATTCTCGGTCAGAGATTTTTTTCAGTAAAATAAAAATAGGCAACTTGTGTGCTTTCTGATTTTAATGAAACAAAAACCTTTAAGAATCCTGTTGCTCACATCCAACAAACTGCTGTACATCCTAACTGTTGCTATTTTCTTGAAAAGCGGTAGCAGTAGGTACCGATTCAGAACCTTTTATCAAACCCTGATATGCACAAGACTTTTTGTTGACTAAGAGGCAAAGGTCTGCAAGGTTTATCTTATCAGTTGTCAGATTAAAATATTTAGAATTGGATGTTCTTTAAGAAGAATGCAAGTTACCTACTCTGCATAAACATGTTTTATATTTTAGTTCAATCGTCTCAGGAAGGCATGATATACATTATGGTATACCTCATAATTACCAGCACATGGTGTAATATCATGTGCTCTTCTTCAACTGAGGTTTTTCCTTCAATTAATGTTAGAACCTGTTATGGACTATATGATTTTTCTTCATTTTAGTTATGTTAAACCTTAGAAATAAAAAATACAACATCTTTCAAAAATAATAAAGTTAATTTAGACCAAATGTAAATGAAATCAACTTGACAAGTTTTTGAGAAAATAGCTTAATAATACCTCCGATAATTGTCCCATTGGTTTTTTGCTGATCAGCATCTGGTAGCTCTACACTGGAGACGTGGCCACCTGACATAAAAGAACAAAGTTCTCAAAAAAATGTTTAGGAGAGGTAAAATAAACAGTTACAAAGTGTTTCGTTTCATGTAAAACTCAAAATGTCATAAATATGTGTACATGCACATGAAATGGTTATATAGTTATACATATGTACAAAATTAGATGCATAAGTGTTGGTTAAAATCATAGTTGAACTAAAACACGACCAGAAAAACAGACACTTTGTTTTAGAGATTTTTTTGTAAGAGTTTTCAGCTGACATTTAAAACTAATTAGTGACTCAACCAAATGGAAAGGCTCAAATAACCACTCAATACAAGCACATGGCTCCTTAGGCCCAACCACAATTCAGTGGCAGCTTCTAGCTTTGTCTGACAGTGTGTAGAGGAAACCTGTTGACACTAACCGCAAAAGCGCATAAGAGTCATCCAAACAATATCCATGATGCTGATCCAACCTACATCAACCTGTTCAAGAGTTATCAGTAATAGACCTTCAGTTTGTTTTTTTTTTAATCCAGTCTTTGCAGTCAGTCTGGTAGCAAACAAACCAAAATTGGTCATTTCAAACAAATTGCCAGTCAGAAAAATAAAGTTCTCAAAATTATCTCAGCTTTTGGTCAAAACTCCAAGATTTGGAAACAGACCCGGGAACTTTAATAGACAGCAACAATTGGACATATATATGCAATAACATATTATAGTGTCCTGAGGAATCACCAGGGAAATAACTCTTATAGAAAGACTTATGCTGTATGTGGGATGTCACTTCAACCCTTACACAGCCACAAGGGGATGCCATTTATTCCACATTGGCACATCTTGTAGCACTGGGGGGTCATTAACACTGCACATTCACTCGTGGTGCAACATTTCTTTTCCAAAACAAAAATTAGCCCAGAAAAAAAAAACTGTGGCATTTGCAGCAACTAAGCTATACCAGCTAAAAGATACAGTAAACATAATTACCTTTAACTCAACAACAAACACAGTGTTGCAGGGGCATGGGGGGACATTACATCTAGCCACTCTCAATACACCATAACATTTGTATATCATATATGTCAGGAAATGTTTTATTCATTAATTTAATAATTAATGTCTCATGCACTATAATATTACATAGAGATCATTGTACATATTGTAGACTACAAAACATGAGTATGACTTTTCCAAATACCTGCATACATTGAACATTAAACACATGACTTGATTTTACCACCTGTCAACTAGCATCTTTTCCTAACGCACAGTTTTTCTTTAACTGCAATTTTAACACCCCTGCTTGTTGCAAAAGCAGGTTGTCTACTTCAGATGTTCCTCAGCTGACCCAGTCCCAGCATCCAGAGCTACTTCCTATATTTCTCTCCACAATGGCTCCACCTTGCTGTACTTTACTCAGCTTTACTTTTGCTGGCAGATACCAACCAAATCCAAGCGTCCCTTTTCCTTTGACCAATCCAGTTGATTAGTATGGCGTTGCTAATACAAATAAACAGCTGTCTAGGTTGCTGTCTGTGTGTCTGTTTATTTGTTTTGTGCCATACTGTCTGCAAAGTGTTGCACCAGAGAGATTCAGTTGTGTTTTAAGTTCCTTCAATATTCTTCAACTAGATAGATAAACTAGATCAAATTTATATTAAGACTAAACTGAATATTTTGAATATTCAGTGAATAAATGTAAAATTTAAAACCAATTTAAACAACTGAAGTCCTTTAATTCAGATTTCCAAATGAAAAAATACATTAAATTTAGCCCTGTCTGAATTCTCTTAATTATAGCAAAATATATATTTTTAAAAAATCATTCTAAAATGCAGCTTTAGTAAGGTACATAAACATTCGATTTCTTTTGGCATTAATTAATGATGTGCTAGACACAATCAAGGATTTCTTGAACTGAACTTAATTATTTATTAACAGTAAAAAAAAAAAAATTATATTAATTAAAATAAATAAATAAAATGCAGAAATTACCAACTGAATTAAAATAGAAAAAATCTTAACTTACCCATAATTATGAGCAGAAAGAAGAAATCAGCTATCATCGTTGCTTTCAGAGATCTCTAAGCACCCTCGTCTCCTGTGAGGTCTTGAGACGCTTCCTGCTCCATTAAAATCACTGCCTTACCCCAGAAGAGGGCGGGGCAAATGTAAAAACTAATTGAACAAAGAATCCAGCAAACAGGAACAGCAGAGAGTGGGCAGGGACACTGTGATGGCATCAGCCACACATGGGTAAAATAAGTCCATTTGTTTACTTTATTAGTTTAGTTTGCAGTTGTTTCACTGGTATAGTTTATTAATCACTTTATTTAAGCCTAACACTGATATTATGAAGCGCGCACATAGTACCATTGCTAGTTTTTTTCTAAAGGTGTTTTGTGTTCTATCTATCTATCTATCTATCTATCTATCTATCTATCTATCTATCTATCTATCTATCTATCTATCTATCTATCTATCTTTGAGTTACCTGGTTTGGGGCGGTGGCTGTTTCCTGTCTGGGCAAAAGGGGCGTGGCTGAAGACTGAGGGTAAGCAG
>VURO01045771.1:0-16598 GCA_015108175.1 Pelvicachromis taeniatus | reverse complement strand
GACCTGCTGCAGATATGGGTACAGGGCCAGCGAGGGCCAGCTTGCTAATCTAGTCTCTTTTTCGCGCTAATTCGTACGGCACTACTTTGGCTGGCGGACGGACATGTGACCAACATATCACTCTTTTCCATGTCTGATCACATGCCTTTCCGCCAGGCAAAATGGCGGAACAAACCAAAACAAATCCTCTTACGATGTCACAAAAATCATGAAAAAGCTGCACCAGACAATAAGCCGCAGGGTTCAAAGCTTGTGCAAAAAGTAGCGGCTTATAGTCCGGAATTTACGGTACTTTTAACTTAATTATCTTTTCTTAGACTCATTACAGCGCACAGCTACCGGAAGATAATGTTAGCTACAAGTTCAGAATTGTACTTTCCAGTAGACAGCACACCGTATGTCCGTGTGTATTGAGACGTGTTATTACGTGTTCAGTTTTTAACTTAATGGCAACAAACTCTAGTTGGCCCCCCTGTGAACAGAATGGCCACTGTGTAAAAATCACACCACCTTTTTTTTCAATGGATTAAAAAAAAGTTTGAAGCCGTTATAATAGCACATAATTGTAGAACTTATAATATAATAATAAATAATTTAATATAATAGTATAATAATGGCTTTGCTAGGTTTAACTGGATGCAAAATACATTTTAAATCATTTTATTGATTTAAAAAAAAATCATCTCAGTCATATTATTGTAAACGCTGCTTAAATGACAGTTTACATTGTTTCCCAATAGATTACAGCTCATCTGTGTATTTACAAAAAAAAAGAAAACTTTATATTTTATTCTTTGTTAAATTATAAGCAGGTTAATGCCTGTTTTATTTGAACAGCTGGTTACTTGCGTCCCTTTTTTATGTAGCCTTTCAAAAGATCTGCAAAATCCTTCAAATCAGTGATGCACCTGTTTGTTCTTCTCTAGCATTGCTTATAATACTCATTAGCATGACACTGCAACATTTCTGAATGCATAAGCTCAATAAAGTGCACCGCAGGTTAAAAGGCAGCTTTTACAATGCTAACAAACCCCTGAACTTTAAAATGTCGTGACATAGTAACAAACTATCACATAAATGTTTTCCTCTGAAGATCCAGTGCAGTGCCTCCAGTGGTGGTGCTCTGTCCAATAACTACCCAGAAAGTAGGTTTTCCTCAGGCACTAGAAACAGTAAATGCATGCTGCCGCTGCAGATTGAACTGCCACACAAGAATTTAAAGTTTTTTTGGCACTGAACTGCTCAAACATTTATTTGTGTGGGCCACAAAGTTAGTTGTCGGGGTCTTATTAGGCTACCTGCTTTAACACATGTACGGCTGTTGGACTTTAGATTAGATTAAATTAGATCAAACTTTATTTATCCTGTGGGTAATTCTTTAAAGCTTCACATTTTGTATTAAAGCAAAGACTGAATATAAGAATCGCCTAATGTTGGCATTTCTAATTAATTTATTCATTTTTTAGAGCTTGATTAGCTGAGTGTAAGTGGTGGGCATTTAAGCACAAATGCACCACTTATATCTTCCATAATCAAAGCTTATGTTAAGCCCTGCTTTCAAACCTTGCTGTGCTGCACAATTCAATATTGATATTACTAAACTTTATTACTTAACATCTACAATCGCAACACAATTTGCCTGTTATGTCCCTGAAAATTACCATCACCAGCACTCTCACACAAATCCTTTGCTTAACCTTTACTTGTTTTTTTAAGCTCACGTACATCTGAGCGAGTGATTATCTGCTGCTTGATTTGACTTGATTTGACAGATAACTGCTCCTTTTTCTAGATAAACCTTCCAGTTTAACCCCTCTGCCTTTAAATGCAGTGTGACAATGTGCACCACACAGGGTAGTTAGTCTCTCTCCACCTTCCCTTTAATCCCTAAAATATTATCACTATGAAAGTCTCAACAAATAAATTACCGGTACAAAGAAACAACTGACCAATCATAACCAAGGATTTGCGGTTGGTGAAAGAAGGCCACTTTATCTTTTCATTTCCAATCAGTGTCAGTATGGTGTCAGCCCTGGAGTCTTCTTCCATGCCTGAAACACGTGTATGGAAAACATCCAGTGAGTTTAGATGCCCGAACCACAATAACTGTCCTCCTCTAATAGGCTGAACATGGTTTTGTGTTGGCACTGTGTTGGCAGACCATATGAAGCTGTGGAAAGCCTGTCCACAGCCACCGCCTATGCTTTATTATCTTTCCTGTTCCCAGTGAACGCCACTTTCACCCCATTCCATGTTCCGAATGACGTGTCAGCCAATCAGCATTTGGCCTCCACGCAATCAAGCTACATGTCAAGTTTTTTTTAGAGGACAGGAGCACATTTGGATGACACCCGACCCCATAGGCTCTCTGTAGGCCAGGGGTGGGGAACTCCAGGCCTCAATGGCTGGTGTCCTGCGGGTATCACATGTATCCTTGATCCAACACAGCTGATTTAAATGGTTAAATTACCTCTTCAACATGGTCTGGTAATGAACTAATCATGTGATTCAGGTGTGTTGACCCAGGCTGAGAGCTAAAACCTGCAGGATACTGGCCCTTGAGGCCTGGAGCCCCCCCCCACGCTGGCAAATACCTATGCAAATAGACACAACCAATACCATGAAACTAACATGATGCAGAGAAGTAGCAGAGGAGCGCCTCCTGAATGAATTTTGAATGGAGCCCAGAAACTCTTCAGAGGAATCTGTTCTTGAATCTATGTTTTTTTTTTTTTTTTTTGGTCACCACCAGCAGATTGAACAGTAAATCATCGCCTTCATTTTGAGATGTGGTCTAGCTGAGGAAACGTTCCTTTACTCCACTTGGCAGTATAGTTCATTTCAAAGTTTCTGGCAGCGTCTGTAAGGTTTTAAATCTAAGATTTATGGCGTTACCGTTCCTCTAGATCCTGTAAATTACCTCTTGGGCAACCTCTCAAGTTGCCAGAGGCCCTTTGCCTCTTTTCTGTAAGCCATCAGGCTCACAGAAATTCTACTGTTCACTGCCAAAAAATGACAACGAACTGGAACATCTACCATTGTAAACTGGATGTGGATCTCAGAAGTTAATAACTGTATTCCTCTCATGGAGAATGATGGACTGTCTGGCAGTGTTGTCTCCCCAACTCCATTGCACCAAGGTTATACAAGGCTATTGTGGCTAAAGCTATTTTAACTGTCTTACTTTTTATGTAGGTCTAACTTAGTTTAGATTGCCTTTGCTTTCTCCGTGTATTGTGTGATTTGTTCTCAATGTAAAACCAATCACATTGATCACTGCAAACGTCTCCCATCAGTCTCTATGTCCTAAGTTACTTTAAATATTTCATGCAATTGTTGAAACAAACTTCAGCTGCACAACAAGACACAGTTGATTGTTGATATTAGCTGTGTCCCAAAACCTCGGCCGCAGCACAGCCTACGTGGGCCGCAGCCTACGTGGGCCGCAGCCTACTTGGGCCGCAGCCTACGTGGGCCGCAGCCGACGCGATTTACGTTGACCGCGTCGGGTGGAAGTGCGAGGCTTGAGAAATGGGACGGTCTAGCCTTCAGATTTGCGTCACCAGCTGTCTCGGTGGAGTTGAATGAACTCAGCCGTCTGCTCCTCGCTCTCTACAATCTAACAGGACACTGGAGTAAATTCTCCACCATCTCACACTTCAGTTTTCTGTTTATTCAGCTGTGTGAAAACTTTAATCTCAGCCAAACCGATTTACTCAGGACATCACGTATTTGCAAAAGTGCACCAACGTTTTCGGAGACGTCAACCACCCACCAGCTCGATCGCGGACCGCAGGGGTCTGAAAACGATGTACCGGGAATCCGCTGTTTTCGCCGGCTCTAGTGAGCCTTGACGACCCGCTTAGCGATCGAGCTGGTGTGTCAGAGACATCTCAGAAAACTTTTGCAAATACAGGATATCTTGATAAACCGAGCAGATATTTGAAGTTTACACAGCTACATTCTCACCTGAAAATATGTTAAAAGTTTATTTTGTGACCCAGCAAGAGTAAGAATAGTAATATTAAAACGGAGTCGCTGCCGCCATTGTTGGAAACTGGAATTGGCTGGGCCGCGCTATGAATTCTGGGATATGTTGGGTCACATACGCTACACCAGACCCAGCCTAGAAATTCAGGAAAATGTAGGTCGCATTTGCAGTCTACGAATTGGGACAGCCTACGTCGCTGTGACGTAATCGGCCTACAAATGCAGCCCACGTAGGCTGCAGCCGAGGTTTTGGGACAGACCTATAGATACCCCTGCTACCAGCTTCATCGCTAATCCCTAAACTGGGGAAAATCTGCCTGATGATGTTTACCATTTAATCAATAATGTGGATACTTATACATTCTATGTTGACGCTGAAAAGAAATAAAGTTGGTCTGTAATTATGTAGAGATGTTAAAATTACAGTCATGTAATTAAATGGGTGCAGAATTTACATTCAAAATAAGAACAGCCCAGTCACTTGTGTGAGCAAATAATGGGCTGGTGGCTAATGTGGTGGAGCCAGATCAGCTCGAGGCATTCATACATCATTTTGAAGCAGCATTCATGAGCCCTGTGGTCCATTTCCACTTATGTAGCAAGTGCACGATGCCGTGTTCTGCTCAAAGACGTAACGCGGGAAGTTGTTTCTTAAACAACGAGTTTATATTAGTTTTTGTCATTAACTTAGTGGAGTGTGTAGTTTTTGGACTGATACCTCAATGTACATCTGAAGAGTGACAATTAAGGCATTCTATTCTATTCTGTTCTAGTCTCACAAGCCAACGGCAAGCTGCCCACAGTGTCATGTTATTTCCTCCTCATGAAGTCTGAATTAGGCACGTTTTTCCAGTCACTGTGGGTTAAATCCACAAATCGGTAAAAACAAAGTGACGTTATGATGTGAACTTGATGTTATACTCTGCTTATCTGGATTGTTCTTCTTTCCTGTAACTCTGATCCTGTCCATCATTGCGCTCTACTTTTTGCGGCTCTAATTCTTGTGCAAAAAAATCATAAAAATTCATGTTTGTTGAATCCTTTTTTCTTTTTTGCAGTGTCTTTGTGCTGATACATGCACGCACTGAAGTGTCTGATTTCACAATTGTTGTCACAAACAACCAAAATCAACCAATTGCCACACTTTCCACAGACACCGGAGCGCTTTTGTTGATAGCTGGAAGCCACACGAACTTTAAGAAGAGTTACGAATGACTAGGACACAGCCTTGCTAAAAACACTATTATGTTTTCAGTGACAGAGGAAAAAAAATCAGTTATGCATTTGTCGTGTGTGTGGCAGCATATTGTCCAGCTTGGAAGAAAAACCTTTGAAATGAAGGGAACTAAGCTGGGATTAAGAACAGGGGGATGGAAACCAGGTCTGCACTGGATCCATGCACTGGACAGGTCTAGGTTTTTTATTTCATTCATTACTAGGCATTGTGCATTAAAATAAATATCTTCATAGCCACAACTTGGCCACTGATGCATGAACCAATGGTTCATTTAAGTCGTGAATGCTTGTTTTGGCATTTCAGCCAATCACGGTACACCCCACCCTCCCAGGGGAGTGTTTTGACTTTCAGGAACCAATAAAAAAGGAAAGAAAGTTATCTACTGTCTGTATAAATATGCAAAAGTTGATATTTGAGAAATTTGTCAAACTCTGTCAGTGGTGGATAAGTAGCTAATCAACATGCAACTCATCACTTCACTGTTTTCCTATTCAAAACATACCCTTTTCCCAGTCTTTCCACCTCAGTGCATTTCGAGTGAAACTTGTTGAGCCTGCAGCTTGACATTAAAGATTATGGTAGAAGTGCAGCTAATTTTTTATTTTATATTCACAATTTTTTGAAAGACCCATCTTCTAAAGACCAACATGCCCGGGTGTATTGACAGGCTGACCTTCGGTTCTGCAGATAATGAGAGTGAAAACCAAGTAAACAGCTTTCTGCTTTTCTCCTCTCCCAGAGAGACTCCGCTCCATTTTTGGCTGAGGGAGGAGGAGGAATGAAAAGAAGGCTGCTAAAATCTCTGCACTACTCTCCTCATTACTGAGGAGCTGGGAGGAGGAGGAGGAGGAGAGAAAGATTTAGGGAAGAGAGACGTATACCATACAGAGAGACAGACCAAAACTGGGTGGGGAAAAAGAACTAGAACACTGGTATGTTTCTCTCCACCTTATCTTCCTCTCATCCCTCTATTCCTCATCCCACTTAGCAGAGACTTAAAAAGATGCCATCTTTCAAAGAGGCAGAATTATATTGCGCTTTTTCCATGTTGTTATGTTGAGCTGTTGGGGCTTTTTTAAGAGCAAACACAGCGAGGTGAGCAGGCAGGCCAGAGCTCGCCTGGGGAGATTAAAATCTGCAACTGAGGGCCCATCTTGCCGAAAGCTGTCAAATCTGTTTACTGGTTAGCACCACAGTGACTGGCTGGGGACGCCGGTTTAGGCGCAATGCCACGGAGGATCTTTCTCACTTGTGTTTTTCCCCTCAAATACTTATGAGCATGTCAGAATACTGGCAGATGGGTGTTTAGTACGTGGACGGCTCAAATCACAACGGCTGTGTGCTCTTTTATTAAAAAGATGTCAAAAGGACAACACATTGTTCTAACATTCAAAAGTCATAACACAAACCTTTATTGGACTGGAGTCACATTCTGTGCTGTGTAACAAAATACAACACTAAAAAAAGATGGAGATGGTCAACAATGTGTTTTGGGAAATTAGATGAAAATTGTTTTGTGAAATGTCAAGCTGGAAACACATTGGCTAATGTCTTAAGTTTTATTCATATAGGGCAGCTTAATTTGTTTCAATTCAATTTTGTATAGCATTAAATCACAACAACAGTTGCCTCAATGTGCTTTATATTGTATGGTAAAGACTAAGGTAAGGTAAAGATTATACAGAGAAAAGGACCCTGTGTGAGCAAGCACTTTGGTGACAGTGGAAAGGAAAAACTCCCTTTCAACAGGAAGGAACTACCAATAGAAGCAAGCTAAGAGAGGGGTGACCATCTGCCCGTTGGGAATGAGGGGAGGAAGACAGGACAAATATATTTTGTGGAATAAAGTCAGAGTTAAGTTAATAATAACTAATGATTAAATGCAGAGCTCAGTGCTCTATAGTTTGAAGCCAAAATAAAAGGCCGGGGCGGGGGGGCTATTAACAGGATGAGACATGATGGAGATGAAACCATGCTCAGTGAAGAGCCTTATATGCACATTGAAGGACATATCCTGGTCAAAAACAACTCTTCATGGGTTTCTAGAGAACAAGCTAATACCATCCAGAATAAATATTTGGTTAGAAAACATGTTTCTAAGATTTTCCAGGCCAGTACAAATACACAAGTACAAAAACCTTGGTTTTGTCTGTATTTAGGTAAAGAAAATTATGGGACATTAAGACCTTTACGTCTTTGAAACATGCCTGTAATTTAATTGATTTGTGCCAACTGGCTTCACATATATAGCTGGGTATCATCTGCATAGCAATGAAAATGTTATTAACAGTGATTTCAAAGACCACACAATAATAATGATGTGGTCTAATATGAAACTCTGTAACTAACGTAAAACTTCTTATTTACATGCACGAGTTGAAATCTTTCAAATAGATAAGACTCAAGCATTTCCTTTAACACTAACAGGAGCTTCTAGTGTCTCTATTAAAATGTTGTGATTCATGACGCACCAGCCTTTATGCAGGAATAAGTGCACTGAGAAGATGACTGAATAGAGACAAATGAGGCTGTTCCAGAATTATTTTTTTTCTGCAACTTTTCCCTTTCAACCAGCTTAGAGGTGACTGACAGCAGCAATCACAGTTACACAGCCTAAATGGTGTTTGCTGAAATTAAACCGAGATGGTACATAGTACTCTGTGTCCTGTTTAGCTGCCACTGCCTCGGGGGAGAGGAAAAAAAATATGATTTTTTTTACTGGCGCGTCTAAAAAAACTGATTAAGGAGGCAATCTCTGTAGAAACCACCGATGTCCTCGCTTCACATCAGATTAAATTGTCCATCTAATTGGGGCAACGTGGCTTCTTTTTAAAGGAAGATGAATAAACGTGTCAGGATACAAGGATGCAATGACGGTCTGAGGGAGAATGAGACCTGGCTGACGAAGAACGAGACACTAACGCACTCGAGGAAGAAGGAGAAGGGCAAAGTGAGACGCAGGTGTAAAAATGCAAGAGGAAAAGGGAGTGAGCTGCACAAAGTGATGAAGTGGAAAGCACGGTGACCATAAAATCAACTGCTACACCTCTACCCACTCAGCTTTTTGCACATCATTACATACGGGCATATGCCAAAATCTCTTCATGTTAATTAACCTCTTTAATTGAGCTCCAGTAGTTACTGTAAGCTTGTCAATGCAGCCAATCAATGCATGCATAATTACATGAAATGGATACAGCGCTGAACCAGTTCACTCGACCTTCAGCTGACGACAGATCACAGCTCCACTCATGCTCCAGATTAATTTCAATAATTCCCCGTATGTTTCCCAAGACTGCGTTTTGCTAGTGAGTCGATAAACATCAAATGAGAGGTGATAGTTGAGGTTAATTGCTCAAACAAAAGGTCAAGTCGATTATTGATAGAGTCTACACAGGGTGAACAGGAGAGGCCACGATGCTGAAGAGAAAGATTTGTGACCAAGCTGCTCATGATGGGAGCAAAGCGACCACTGAGTGAATGTGTAACGACAGTTTGACTCAGCATTTAAACTGCTCGAGGAAAACGATGCAGACGGAGTGCAAACATCAGATAGTTTCAGGGTTTTTTTTTCATGTCTACAAGAATTAAATGTATGGAAGATGATTAGGGCCACTGGAAAGAAAAAAAGTGGGCACATCT
This sequence comes from Pelvicachromis taeniatus, assembly GCA_015108175.1. NCBI lineage: Eukaryota > Metazoa > Chordata > Actinopteri > Cichliformes > Cichlidae > Pelvicachromis > Pelvicachromis taeniatus. Next base: position 7,729 of record VURO01045771.1, on the reverse strand, counting down.
TGTTTTTTTTTCCTTTTCCAGAATTCTGAGAAAAAAAGTCAAAATTCTTCCCTTTACTGTATATCTTCCATTAGTAGCCTGTCTCTTTCAAACGCTGGTTTCTAATAAATGCCACTTTGAAAATATGTCTCCAATAGTAGCCGGGCGACCTTCGACCCGGAAGTTCCTCCACGTTGTCTTCTTCTTCTTTTTAAATTTTATTGGCGGTTGGCAAACAACTGAATGGTGCATTACCGCCACCAACTGGTATGGAGTGTGACTGGAGCGTCGCTCAAAAAACTAAAACCCTAAAAACCGCGCCTGGGTCCTCTTTCCCTCTCACTTCCGCGACAATTCCGAGAAGGGAATAAGAGCCGGTCTCCAACAACCGCCAATCTCTTTTAAACGCCGAGCCGGCCGGATAATTTTTTGAATAAATGCCCGGGCTACAATTGGAAGATATATGGTAAATGTACTAAGTATCTTTTGACATTTTTTTAATTACTTGAATTACTTTTCATGGTTTTGCACTCAAACCTAGTTTAGTTTTCGTTGGTTTATTTGAGGTAACCGCAGTAACTTTGATCAGAACTGCTGGAAAAAGTCACTGGTTGACAACAAGCCTCATTAGGTAACCTGCATCACACACGCTTTATTCTGATTTTCAGCATTATGTTATAAAATGCCTCCGTCTGGTAAAAAGTTGTATAAGGAGCAGTTTGTGCCACACTTAGTTAATATACAGAACAATAAGATGCTGTGATGTAGGTTGATAATTTTATTGTGTATACGTTTGTATGTGTCCTGATTGTTATCGATGCTTTCATTATTATTCAGAGTACTGTGCACTGTTAAACTCACGTGCCGCCTTCACACAATGATGAGAGTGACTTCATTTGGTGAATCCTGGGCTCCATGTGAAACGTTAGGCGTTCCTTCAGGAAACTCCAACAGAGTGGGAGAAACCATCAGTTCACTCTGCTTATACCCACACACTGTAATTTAATTGTTCCTGCTATAACATTTTATATGCTGCACAGTGAGGGCCCAAAAGAATCAAAAGCCATATCTGATGTGGATTATGCAGATCGCATGCAGTGGGAGCTTTTGTTCCATGTGCGGGGAGCTTCCAGCGTGGCTGCACTTTTTACATCTCTCCCTGGAAGTCCTGTTTTGATCACTCGCACAGTGTGTGCTGCGATTTCACCGCAGACAGCCAGCAAAGGCAACTTAACTTAACTGCTTCCAACTGAAACTGATTGGAAATTCATGTGCTGGGAGAGTATTTGTCATTTTTCTTAATATTCATCATAGTACTCATCATACAGTCATCCCCCAGGATAGCCTCTACTGTACTGACCTGAGCTCAGCCTATGAGGGAGAACATTCAGAGGAACAGCTCTGACCTGTGGTGCATGCCGACCTGTCATCTCATGCCAGCTCAGAGCACATCTAAAATGCAGGAGTTTTTCTGGCCACACAAACAATCTTTGCTCACCACCTGGACCACTCATCAGATTTGCCTCCCAGCAACTTTGTCCACTTCACGAAAAATGAAAATCAAGTTGAAGTGTCGCCATTTTGACACCGTGGAGGAGATCCAGCACGCATCTCCAAGGCACACATGCAAGAGAACATAACAGGACTTCAAGTGAGAAATCTAAAAATAGCAGCTGCACCAAAAACGGGCCAGACTGGCACAAGATGCTCTCGAACATAAGAGTCACCAATGACCGTTTTCACCATTTTTTCATCACACCTTGTATATTATCAGTCTTGAACTGAGAAATCTTAATATTTCCAAATGCACCATCGATAACTTGAAATATACTTTGTCAAGATGGTACAATAATCCAATCCAGTTATATTTTATTTATTTAGCACCAAATCACATCAATAATCACCTCGGACTCGCGATTTGTACAATTGGAACACCTGCATACTTGACGATGTCACAGGTCCGGAGTTTTTAATTTAACTGTGATTAATATGTTATGAGGCTTGAATTTAATCTCAGCCAAACTGATTTACTCAGGGACAAATAAAACACTGAAATAAACCAAACAGTACGATTTAGAAGTTATCTAAGAGACTTATATATCATAACCTGAGTAGCAAATAACCGCAGGGGGTTTGAAAACGATGTGCCAGAGGTGCGCTGTTCTCGCCGGGCTAGAGTGAGCCTCGACCTCCCGGTCAGCTATGGAGCTGGTGGGTAGCAGACGTCTCCGAAAACGTCGGAGCACTTTTGCTAATATGTGATGTCTTGATAAACCGAGCAGATACTTGAAGTTTACAGGTACATTCTCGCCTGAAAATATCTTAAAAGTCTTTCTGGGTCCTTTGTGACCCAGAAAGAGAAATATTTAAAAGGTTTTAGCCGCGCTTCTCCGCCATTGCTGCGTTTGAGTTTTGGACAAAATGCATTGTGGGATATTTAGCTGTACCAATTCCACACAAGTCACCACCGATGCACGCTCGATAAGACGGGTGGAGCGAGAACACATCCGGGAATTTTTCACGTTCTCGGCTTGTTGCGTTCTTTGAATTGGAACAGTATTTGGTCTCCGACTGATGACGTATAACGAGTCTGCGAGAACGCAAGTTCGCATATTGAGACACGGCCTAGGTCGTGTCTAATATGAGATGGTCAGGGTCAGGTGACCATGGTCAGGGTCAGGTGACCAGATACCTGACCCAGGTGACCCTGACCATGGTACAATAGTACCATGGTCAGGGTCACCTGATCCAATGCTAACTTTACGCTTTCTCAAAAGGAAACTTTTAATCCTAAATTTAAAAGTAGAGCGTGTGCATAATAATTGCAATTTATGGATTTGGAAAAGAATTTAATGTTAAATTTCATAATAACTTTTGCATTATGTTGGGGAATTTAAATGTTGTATAAGGCAAATATGTACATAAAACTTTCTAGGAATCCTATGGAGTTAGAACGATGCCACCTTAAAATGAAGCTGAAAAAAATATTGAAACTGAAAAAATATATTGTAACTGAAATAAATGTACCACATATCTTCCTACAGTCCAATGTCCCTTGTGGGGCTCCGTAGTTTTTTTTCAGTTTCAATCCGTATTTTTTTTTCTGTCACAATTGGCTGGTACTCTCTTGGCGTCCTGTGGCTCGCTTGAGGGGCGGGGCTTCAGACCCACATATATTTGCATACATTATAGTGCTGACTAATGATTTTTAAAAATATGGATGACTTAATGGCTATAGCAGCTGCGGTCACGGAGAAACTAGCATACCTCCGTTCGGGAACGGCAGACAGAGCGGGGACGCTGAGAAGAGGTCCAGCGTTACGTTACCGACTGTTTCAAACTGACAGCCTGAGGTGTTCTTCAGTAAACTGGACTACAGAAGGACCCGAGGCCCCGCCGCAATATTTTCGGTAAGTTAAATGTGTTTGTAAGCTAATCCGTTACTAGACGAGCACTCGGCTGTCGAGGAAAAACCCGTTTTGTAAAGTTCGTTTAGCTAATCCGTGAATCACGTGATTGAATTTACCCTGACTAAAGAAATGAGGAGAGACGCACCGGGCTGCTCAGTCACTAACGAACTACCATTACTGTACTTTTATTATGAGTATTATACTGTAAGAAGAACAGGCTCCTGTGCAGAGCTGATTATTAAATATGTGCAAACAGCAGCATGTTTTCAGTAACACCAACTTTAAAAAAAAGCTTGGCCTCATTAATAAATAACCAGGATTTAATACCAAAGCCCAATATTTATGTACTGAAACCAACTACTTCTGCTTGGCAGCTTAAGTTAAAATGTATGTTTAATTTTTCCACTGATTAATTTTTCAGTACTGACTCTGTGTATTTCTTTTTTTGTTTTGTTTTTTACTGAGTTCGTTGCAAATATTCAGGTTAAAAAACAGTGAATTACTGCTAATGAGGTATTGTTCACACCGTTGCATGTGCAGTGCTCCGTACAGCTCACATCCTTGGAGAGAAATAATTTGAAGCACTAATATTTCTTTGTCAGTATGTTGGTGACCACGATGCAGCAGCAGACTGAACCAGGACTGAAACCTGCTCCATCTCCTCATCTTTGCAGACCTGCATTTCAGAAGCGGCAACAATTCAAAGGTAAATATTATATTATTAAATCTGTTCAAATATAAGGCTTTTTTAAAATAGGCGAGTCAAGGAGGCCATTTACGTGAAAAGGGAAAGACCATCTCTGACTCGAGGAGGGGGCCTGAGGGTACACCTGTCACCATCTTACAATGCTGTGATTGCAGCCATTCCCCAACTCTCTGTGAATGGTACTAGTGGCTATTGATCAGTGGTTGTTGATCAGTGGTCGTTGATCAGTGGTCATGAGAATTTGCATGTTAATGATCAAGGAACTGACCTCCCAGCCCATTGTTCCTTCAGTGCTGCTAGTTTCAGTCATTATGCAAATGTGCTGTTTATAAGGTTGAAACCTGCAGTCAGCTGAGACTGAAGAAGTCACCTGATGATGATGATGAAACGTTTCTCCCACTGAAAACGTCCAGATGAACACAATCAACTTTTTGGCATGTACAAAATAAATCTTTAAAAAAATAAATAATTAAAATCCTCATGTTATAGTGATTTCATTCATTCAGGGTTTCCTCCCGAGGACGTGGTGATATCCACTTCTTGGTGTATAAAGAGTCTTTGATGTGCCTCAGTTGAGTCGGTGAAGAACAGCTGTCATGATTTCTCCCTGCTGGAAAATAAAAAGTATTACCAGAGTTAGGAGGCCACATCAAAGGCTGTACAGCACTTTAAATGCTAAACGTGTGTCGGGTTAGTCCTCGCTTCTTCTTCTTCGCATTTACATTTCGTGTGAAATCTGTATCTAGTGTGACTTACTCTGAGTGCAACAGTTAGATAAGCTTAACATCATTGATCAGCAGCAGAACAAGCATCATATTAAAGGTTTAAGGCAATTTTACTAAAGCCATCAGTGCGTCTATGAGTAGATATAATGAGTAGCCTTATGGTGATGGGGTTTTTTTTTGTTTGTTTTAAAGCACTTTTTTTTTTTGGCTTTGATTTGATGAATGTTGTAAATGAAACAAAGGTGAATAAAATTTGAGGTTGAGTTCAGAGAAATAAACATTTTGGTTGCTATTGTTTCGCAGGGTTCATCGGTTTCTTTGAGCCGAGCAGAAGTTTATTATATTTACAAATGATGTTGGAAGTAGGTGCCGAAGATAACAATAAGAATGTGGGTCTGAGTCTGATTCTTATCCAGAGCTTTAGAGCTTTTCTTACTTTCCTTCATATTTCCAGTGCGTACTGTGTTTTATTGTGTTCTTGGACTTTGAATGCCTGTTGAGATGGATTATGGTTTTAGTGTTTGGATCTGAATCTTTGGCTTTCAGCTTTATATTTCCCTTTTGTTATCTGTAGTTCCTCTCACTGTTTTCCTCTCTGTTCTTTCCTCTGCCTCGTCTTTCTGTTTGTGTTCTGTTTGTGTCTTTGTCCTGTGCCGTTTCCTTGTCTCTGACTTATTTGGTGTTGATGTTCTTTCCTATTATATTTTGTCAGCTGGTTTCTTTGGGGTCCTGTGTTGAGCTTTGCTTCCTTCTAATCGTCCCATGATTGTCCAGATTGTCTGCGCCTGTGTCTCGTTTCCTGAGCTGTGCAGCTTTGTGTGTTTATACGCGAGTCCTCTGTGTGTCCTTTGTCATATCAAACTTCCCTCAGTGTGTGCTGTCCTCCTGACATGCACATATGGCACCTGGTAGTTCTTTCAGTTTGGGTTTTGTAGGGTTGTTTTTGTAACATCAAACACAAAGGCTCAGATTCTGTATTGTGCTGCCATTGGGTCCTCCTACAGTGTACACACCACACACAATGAAATTGTATGATAATATAAGTAGTGCTGTCAACGTTAATGTGTTAATGCGGCGTTAGCGCGGTCATCACAATTAAAATTTTTAATGCACTCACATGTATGAGTGTTAGGTTAATTAGAGTTTCCAAGTGCATGTCTTTGGACTGTGGGAGGAAGCCGGAGTACCCGGAGACAACCCACACAAACACGGGGCAAACACAGAAAGACCCCGGTCTGATGGTGGAATTGAACTCAGGACCTTCTTGCTGTGTGGTCACAGTGCTAACCACCGACCGTGCCGCCATTGTTTCTTTGTTTCTTGCAAAAACCTGACTTGTTGCCTGCAAAATGCACATAAGTACAGGATACTTGGGTCTAATTCACACGTCGTTCTATAGAGTGTTACCTAAACTTGAAGTCCCACAACACCTAAGCATTGTTGTTCTCAGCTATCCTTTAGCGACCAGGAGTCAGCAGTTGGGTACTTCTAGTTGATATGCAGCACAGATGTCTTGTACGCTATCCCAACCACTCACGTGTCACATGACGCTGCAGTGTCTGAGGGAGGTAGTTACCCCTGCCCCTCACCGACAAGCCCGCATAGAGAAGGATCTCTTCTTTCACAGTTTGCTTTATTATATACTCGTGACCCATTAGAGGTCATGACCATCTACACATCATTTCCAAGACAACATCGTTGTTGTTTTTTTCCAACAACAGTCAAGCAGGTCCTGTACAGTGAATTGTGATTTCTAACAACTTGCCAGTAAGGATAATTCCTGCATCCTATGACTAATGTCTTAATTAATTACTCCCACTCAAATCAGGGAATTAAAAAAAGAGTGTGAAGAATGAATAGAGAAAATGAGAGAAGACAGAGAGATGAAAGCAAAAGGAAAAGGTCGCTGAAAGGCTATGTGAGTGTAGAGGCAACTGCCCATCATAATTCAAAATGTTCCACTGCTGCTTCATTTGTGTGCAGTGTAATTGAGCTGGTCATTTGCTGCTTATCATGGCGGCATTACCATGAAATGGTCTCGACTAATTGAAAGCCCAGGAAGATGGGTCCCAGTGCTGAGGAAATAGATGACCGTGAACTTTTAGCCATAATGCAATTATTCCACGTCTCTATTCCAATAATAATATGTTGTGGAGAGATTAAGCACAACAGGTTATGCGTCCCTTTGTGAATACCATAACTGCCAAAGTTGACGTTCTGGTGAATCCAGCTCTCCTGACAGATGGGATTCGAAAGGGCTCCCAATCAAAATAAAGTCTACAGAAATGAATCCTGTATGTTCTCAGCTCACATGAAGCACACACTGCCTTTAGACCGCTGTGCCAAACCAGCTTTAAGGTCATGCTGTGAAACTCTTTGAATATCCACTCTGACGTTCATTGACATCATATAAAGCCAAATTTGATCCCTGTCTCTGTGTAGGCTCTGACAGACTCACAGGTCAGAGGTCACCTTTGTTCACCTAAATCTATGATAAAACACATTTGCTTATCCAGCCAGCTGACACCGATATTGTTATATTTAAAAAGTTGGAGGAGTCGTGATCTCAAAAGTACATCAACGCTACATTTTGAACTTTGCTAGATGAGACAGCAGCATAACTATATTACTTCAAATTGAAGTAATTGTGATGTTTAAGTTTTACAGTTTTAAAAAGTTGTGTTTTTATAGTGACAATATGTTTGTCCAACTAATATACGTGTGTTTTGTGGACCTGGAGGAGGCTTTTAACCACGTTTCTTGGAGTCCTGTTGGGGTCCTTTAGGAGTAGGGCTGGGACAACGCGTCGACGTAATCGATTACGTCGACACGTAAAATACGTCGATGTAAAAAATTTGCGTCGATGCGTCGTCACTTTCAAAAAAACACATGGCGGCAGCGAGTAGCGG